>JAZHYW010005259.1:0-109523 GCA_037355805.1 Ixodes ricinus | reverse complement strand
GTAGTGACCAGAAAGATCATTCATCACTTGTCATTCGTGACATCAAATGTCACGAATGACAAGTGATGAGGCGGCGAATGACTGAGTAAACTGAAGGTTTAATGGGGCGAACTTGTGCCCAAAAATAAAGAGGAAACAGAAAGATAACAGCAGAGCGTCGCGGGCGTCGAAGGCGGCGAAGCAGCAGGGTCGAACGCTGAGGCGAAACTGACTTTGGCTCGCCACGCGAAGCCCCTTATGTACACGCGTGGGCTTCTGGAATAATCGGCGTGGAAGGTTCGACGCGTAGAACTTTCGGGCCTAGAATAAACAATAATGTTCTCGAATTCACCAGAATAATAAACTGAAAGTATAAACAAAATTCGCGGAGCCCCCAGGAATCGAACCCTGGGCCTCCGCACGAAAGTCAAGCGCGGTAACCACTCGGCCACGCACGCGCTTGCTCGCCGACGCGCGTGGCATTACTCCCCCTTTAAAAAGGCATCGCCTCGATGCCACGTGAAAGGCAACAGAACAGAGCAAGACAAACAAAAGAATGGGAAAATACGGAAGCTGGCAAAACACAATCCTATCAAGCGTTGCACGAGATCACAGTTCACAGTCTTATCGCGCGTAGTACGGCTTGAGGCGCACGACGTGAACGACTTCCGGTCGTGGAGGGCGGCGTGATGAAGTCCGTGTTCCATCGGGCATCACCTCGTAGTTCAGATCGCCAAGTCGGCGAAGCACTTTGTAAAGCACACCTTGTCGGAGGACGAAGGTCGTCTGGGCCATCACGAAGTTTCGCCCGTACTTATACGGGAGCCCTTTCCGCGTTGTCACGGACCACCACTCGCTCTGCTGGCTTGCGAACCTAAAGGACCCTTCAGGACGTCTCGCTCGATGGAGCCTCCGACTGCAGGAGTTCAACATGACTGTGGTCTACAAGTCAGGCCGCAAGCACAGCGACGCCGATTGCCTGTCCAGAGCCCCTGTCGAGACATCCTCCGGTAGCAGCGACGACGATGACGACGAGTGCTTCCTAGGCGCGGTGAACACCGACGACATGGCGCGACGTCAAAGAAGCGATCCTGAGTTGCGCGCCCTAATCGAGCACCTCGAAGGACGAGGGGTACTACCCCCGTGTCTTCTTGAGGGCCCTGCCGACCTTCGTCCTCCGACAAGGTGTGCTTTACAAGGAGAACTTCGGAGACAACAGCTCGCCATGGCTGCTGGTAGTCCCTGCCGACCTTAGAGAGGAGATATTCCAAGCCTGTCACGACGACCCAACGGCTGGGCACCTTGGCTACAGCAGGACGCTCGCCAGGATTCGAGAAAAGTATTACTGGCCGAGGCTACCGAAGACCGTTCACCTCTACATTCGATCATGCCACGAGTGTCAACGACGAAAAAAACCGCCGACGAAGCCGTCAGGACTTCTGCATCCGATTGCTCCCCCGTCCAGACCGTTCCAGCAGATCGGAATGGATTTACTTGGCCCTTTCCCACCGTCAACGTCGGGAAACCGCTGGATAATCGTCGCCACAGATTATCTTACACGGTACGCCGAGACGAAAGCCCTTCCATCAGGTACGGCTGTGGAAGTCGCCAAGTTTTTCATCGAGTCCATTGTCCTCCGGCACGGCGCCCCCGAAGTCCTCATTACCGACCGTGGATCATCGTTCATGGCCCAGCTGACGCAAGAGATCCTTCGTCTCAGTGGCACCGGCCACCGTCGAACCACTGCGTACCATCCGCAGACAAATGGACTAACAGAACGGCTGAACAAAACCATCGCCGACATGATCTCAATGTATGTCGACGTAGAGCATAAGACTTGGGACGAGGTGTTACCCTACGTCACATTTGCTTACAACACGGCGGTGCAGGAGACAACAGGAGTAACACCGTTTCAGCTGGTGCATGGCAGAAAAGTGTCGACCATGCTCGACGCAATGCTACCCCACGAGCCAGCTGACGATGGGATACCCGACGCCCAGGTGGTTGCTCAACGAGCCGAAGAAGTCCGCCAGCTCGCCCGACTCCGAATTCAAGACCAACAACGTGTCGACGCTGCCCGGTACAACCTTCGCCGGATCGACGTTCGCTTCAAGCCCGGAGACCGTGTGTGGGTTTGGACCCCAATACGACGACGCGGTCTAAGCGAGAAACTCCTGAAGCGCTACTTCGGACCCTACAAAGTGCTTCGCCGACTTGGCGATCTGAACTACGAGGTGATGCCCGACGGAACACGGACTTCATCACGCCGCCCTCCACGACCGGAAGTCGTTCACGTCGTGCGCCTCAAGCCGTACTACGCGCGATAAGACTGTGAACTGTGATCTCGTGCAACGCTTGATAGGATTGTGTTTTGCCAGCTTCCGTATTTTCTCATTCTTTTGTTTGTCTTGCTCTGTTCTGTTGCCTTTCACGTGGCATCGAGACGATGCCTTTTTAAGGGGGGAGTAATGCCACGCGCGTCGGCGAGCAAGCGCGTGCGTGGCCGAGTGGTTACCGCGCTTGACTTTCGTGCGGAGGCCCAGGGTTCGATTCCTGGGGGCTCCGCGAATTTTGTTTATACTTTCAGTTTATTATTCTGGTGAATTCGAGAACATTATTGTTTATTCTAGGCCCGAAAGTTCTACGCGTCGAACCTTCCACGCCGATTATTCCAGAAGCCCACGCGTGTACATAAGGGGCTTCGCGTGGCGAGCCAAAGTCAGTTTCGCCTCAGCGTTCGATCTTGCTGCTTCGCCGCCTTCGACGCCCGCGACGCTCTGTTGTTCTCTCTTTTTCCCTTTTATTTTTGGGCACAAGTTCGCCCCATTAAACGTTTAGTTTATTCAGTTATTCGCAGCCTCATCACTTGTCCTTCGTGACAATATATATATATATATATAGAGAGAGAGAGAGATAGTGCATCCAACCTCTGCTGCGCTGTCATCGCGCGACGAGCAGCAGTGGTTGCGCTATCTCTCCACGGGGCGCGGTGCCGCCGGGGCTGAGATGCGCTCCGATAACAAACCGAAACTTAAAAACCCGTCGAATTTGTACGGTTTTCAGAAAGCCGTAAAATGCTGCGCGTGCGCTTCTATCGTTTTGCAGTTTGTTGATTTAGTGGTTTTCGATGATGCTGAGCAATTTTCTAATTGAAACTATGCCCTTAAACATAATATTAAAAAGTTAATTACGGAAAAATAATTAACAATCTAATTATCTCGGACTTCAATAATTTTTCGAAAAAGGGCCTTGGCCCAGGACCAAAAAAGATACAAGCCTTTTTTTGTTGCGACGCGTAGTTTCGCAATATCGAATTTGTCCACCTTTCGTGAAAACACCCTGTATATATATACTGAGTTTAGTTAATTCGACAATTAATTAATGTTTATTGGCTTTATTATACTGGAAAGCTCGAGGAAATTTCCTTTATCGACAAAACTTGCACGTCATAGGGGTTGCCCATCAACGTTCCGCACGACATTATTGTCGGTCGAAGTGTTCGTACCGTTCACTACTATTTGCCATTTCATGAAAATAGAAAGCATCTTTTAAGCAACTATATATGTTCTTATATAATCCTTCAACAATATCTTAGATACGTACATCAGGTACTATTTGCATCAGTAACTGCAACTCTATCTTAGACCCATTTCTAAAACTTGTAACATTTACAGCCTTGATCTTAACTATACATCTACAAATACTGAAAACAAATATGGTCACAGTACTAAATTACTTACGAATAATTAAACTCCCTAGACATAGTCGCTGGGAAACATGGAAACTTCAGCTGCCCTTCTCTCCATTGAAATATACATTTTCACATCTATCGCTGCTATAAAATACTACCTGTCCTATTTCTAAGGAGCACACAAATAGTGTGGTCCAAACTAGGAAACTAAACAATGGCTTTTGTCATCACCCAGGGGTACCATTTGACACGTTGTCCTGAACAAACCCTTGGCGAGCTAAAATGTAAACCCATTTGGTCAGTAGTTCAAGATATCAAAAGCAACTAGAGTGGCCACTCGTCAGGACCACTGACGCTGTTAACTTTATTAAACGTCCATAAAATATCGCTGTTTTTATTTTGCCGGTGCGGCATCAAAATTTTGTGTCCTTTTAATAGATCTGAATTTTCGAACATTTTACCATTGCGTGATTTTCGAATTTTTTTCTATTTATCCGAAAACAGACAAATCTCGGTAAGCTTATGTCTAGTCTTATTAGTTGTATGACGCTTGATTTGACGCATTTCAGAATATAGCAGCGACTACGGGATTCAACTATAGTATTCACATTTTACTAAAGCAAAGTGTTCCCGTTCTCGTCCTGTTCCCGTCCTCGTCCTCAATGTTTTATACTTTTCAAGTTTTGCATCTATTAACCAACACGCTCGTTTTCAATTGTAACTACAAATATATTTCACGTATAAATAATAATTTAGAGAAGAAACGTTTATATTAAAAAAGATGCGATAATAACGCGTTTGGAGAGTAGTGTTTTTCCTTTGTCCCCCTTGCTCCTTCTCTCGATAAATTATTATTGTTAAAGATGCGAAATGTTTCTTCAAAAGTATAGTTCAGGAACCTCAAGATTGAATTTCGTCTGTGAAACTCTGGCATGACATAAATAGAGATAATATATCGTGCTGATCCATTCAGAGCAGATTCAATGGCGTCAATGAGAGTGCTTTGGGCCCATGTTGCTGAAGCGTATTTAAGCTTCGGGCGAATGAGTATTTGATGTGAAATCAATGTTAGAGACGAACTGGTTTGAGAAACTTTACGACGTAAGTAGCAGAGGTTGCAGTTAGCGTTGTCTATAAAGAATGTGACGTTGGTGTGCCAAAATAAGTTATTAGTTAATCGAATTTCAAGGGTATGTGTACGAGGGGACGTGCTCTAGCGGATTGCCGCTAATGTCATAGAGAGAGGATTTGGCGTCATCGCTCAACCATTCATGTACAGGGAAGGCCCGGCGACTTGCTCTTCTGATGCTTCTTAATTGGTCACATTAGCTCCTAGCGCCGGTTTGCATCCGGACTTGAAGGTAAAACGAAATATAATCACACATGAGGAAGATGCAAAGAAACAATGAAAAACTGGACTGGAAACTAAGGCTGCGTCACTTGTGCCCTTTCCACAAGAAGCTAATAAATATCATTACTACTAGGGCTTTGTGTTTTAGGAATTTATTTTTTTCAAAGTGAGACGCGATTTATGTTCTTTGTTTCTGGTTTTTGTTTGTTGTTCTCTTACAGGTTTTGCGTTTTTCTGGTGTCTATTTTTCGGTGTCGGACCTAAAAATCGGTATTTATTGCTCTACGCTTATGGTAAAGAAATCCGGACGCGGGCATGGGATTCTCGAACCTCTAGGAACGTTATGTGTTACCCGAATACTTGGAAATGTCCCCGTACCGATAATAACAAGCAACAACATAAGATGTGTGGTTCCGATGTAGCAAAAACAAATTAATAGGCTGTAAAAGGGTATGCACTTGGGCTAGTTGGTGATCCCCGTTTTTGTGAGGGTAAAAGCGCTAAAAACAACTGATAAGTTAAAGAAACGAACAACACAAAGCGCTACTTGCAACTGAAGTTTATTCTCGGAAAACACACATATACGAGGGGCGTTCATAAAGTTCGTATTATTGTCACGAAGGAATAGAGATTCAGCAGTCAAACTCGAGTCGAAGTTGAGAATTTCTCTACATGTTCGCACCCAAAAGTTACCCACTTCTTCCTGCGATGCACCCCATGCCGGAGGCAGTTGTTATAGAACTCCTCCTTTGGAGTGTTCAGGAATCGCTCCACTTCAGCAATCATTTGGTCACCGTGCTTGAAATGCTTTCCTCTTATTTGGCCACACTGGAAGCGCCTGCGCCATTTAACCAAAGTGGCATAAACTGGGGTGTTGTCCCCAAACAGCGCTTCCAGATTGGAATGAATATCCTTAACATTGTTTCCGTTCAAATGAAAAAAAACAAAACAAAAAAATGGATCACTGCATGTGTTTGCCACCGACGGGTGGTTCCATTTTTGTTTCGACTCCCTAGCGGCGTTTTAGCTACTATAGCATGCGATGTTTATACTGTGCGGAAACTAGAGGGACGCACGCTTATTTTGATGCCTGATTTGTTCTATTTTTTAAATTTTTTGTGCCGATAATACGAACTTTATGAACGCCCCTCGTACATCTATATACACCATTAAATCCCGACATGTACTACAGAAATGCGACATCCCCCAATCAGTGTTCGTCTGTCCGCTATCTACTTTACGAAAAATTTTAAAAACGCCACCTCAGAGCCGAACGGGGCTATCGATAAAACGCTAACACACGTCCCTTCAACGCACTCGGTTATGAAAACCGCTTCGGATATCTCCCTTGTCATTTTGTTTTGGTTTCGGGCCAAGGTAAGGGTGTTGTCAAACCTCGGGACACACCCACATCTGTCACTGTGCACAACCAGATTTCCCGAGGGTGACGATCCAACTGAAAGTGCAGGCTCCCTGAGCCTATCATTTATACAATGTCCCGAATGGCCTATGTATACTTTGCCACATGATAAATGAATCTGGTAAACCACACCCTCGCTACACTCACATACATCGTCTTATGTTTCTTCTGACACACACCGACGCGTGTCTCCTTATGTCCCACTTTTCCACGCAATCTTCCCAGTTTTTGAGGAGCTGAAAGTAATACGGGAAGCCCATGTTTTTGCCCCACTTTCTTTACATTGTGGCTCACCTAATGAGCATAAGGTATTACAACTGGCCTACGCCTTGGCTTCTCTCCTACAACACCGCATCCTCCCCGAAGTTTCTTTATCAGGCCCTCTGCCACCCCCACAACAAGCGTAGGTTGAAAGCCTCCTTCCTCTAGCTGCAATACCTGCAACCTAAAGCTGTCTTCTATCTTATGTGGGCAAGACTTCGTTAAAGATTTCACGGTGTACATATATATATGTGTTTTCCGAGAATAAACTTCAGTTGCAAGTGTAGTCAAACGAATGTTTCGTTTCCCATTTTCATAAAAAAACAAGCGGTTTATTCCTACGATACCCGCTCGTCGCCGAGACGGCCACGTATTTCCAAATCTCGTTCACCTCGAGTCTACTTCCTTTTCTTCTACGTGTTCACACACAGCCTGTCTAGGTGACGTCACACGCCGATGATACTACATCGCGTGGACCGGTTGCGGCATGGCAGAGCCGTTTATTGAGAGAGTTTGGCCATACATTGGTTTGGATAGGCGAGCATCTCGGGGCCAACCACAGGCCGCGAAACAGCCCCTAGCGGTGGTCGTGTGATCTAAATATGTGACACGACTATACTTCGTTTCACCTTATGTGCGAGCGAAGGCAAAACTGGAAGCGCGAGCACGGAAGCTCCGTGCGTTCAGGCTTTGCTCGAGCGCGCGAGCTGGGGAGAAATGCAAAAAGCGCTGGTCTCGCGCTTCTAGCTTTGGCTTCACTCGCAGATAAAGTGAAACGAAGTATAATTTGAGCCGTGCCGAGCGGAACTCCGCGTCTCAAGACGCTCGCGCACCCCACCCTTTGCACTGTTTTCTTTCAGCCAGTCTCAGGACGCTGTTCTAGCAGTGCAGACAAAGGCATGGGCACGAGCGCGTGGCTTTGGAAGGTGCCTCCTATGCACGAGGTCTCGTACAAACAAAAGCGTTTCGCTGAGCTAGGCTCACGCGCCTGTGCCTTTGTCTTCACTGCAGACATTTGTGAGATGGAGTAGAGGTCTCCTGATTGGTCGACGCTGTGTCACAAATTTAGTTTACGCTCTAAGCGTGGGGGGAATCTTCGGCGCTGGCGGCGGCCTTTGCTCCGCCTATTGTCCAAACTCTCCTAATATACGGCTCTGCGGCATGGGTTCGTGGTTCTCGCGCACACGTGCCGACGGTTGCAAGTAGCGCTCTGTGTTGTTCGTTTCTTTTACTTGTCCGTTGTTTCTAGCGCTTTTACCCTAAACAAATTAAGAGGCGTCGCGGGCAGTTCCTTTGGGAGCTGTGTTTGGGGTAAACAAGAAACTCAACAAAAAAACTACACGACTTCGTTATTTTTTCCTATTTTACATCGGAAGGGCGGGCAACATCCTTGAGCGCTTGTGTAAATTATCACTTTGCACTACAGTAGTATTTTCGACAACATGCTTTCGATTCTGAGAGAATAACAGAATAAAGCCGGCGACAGCTTATCTACGCTAACAGCGTCGCGCATGCGCATAAAGTTCTGCGCGACGATGCTGACCAATAAAAAAAAATTACGCCTCTTTCACTGCCTGCCGTCAAGGCAATGTTTGGTTAACGATATATACGTTCAGGGTACGTGTTGTCTGTGCTAACAATATATTACAGAGGGTGGATAATAAAAATCAACATAATTTAAATCGTCATTTAAATCATGACAAAATGCACCGATGTGGCTGTATTAATTTGAATCACACGATTGGACTATAATTGAATGAGTCAAACACTTCTCTTCGAACTAATACCGAAATTATTTCCTTTTACCGTTTGTCTAGCAGTGACTGCTCGCCGTTAGCATTTATTTTGTTTTTGAAGCACATAATGATTAAGCATAAACGATTAATTTTAGATAGCTATTAAAAGGTATCTAGTGATCAAAATGTAAATATTTTTTGCTGAAGATATCTAAAATGTGCAAGTGAGATTTAAATAAAATAATTGTGATTTATTTAATTTAAATCTAAAATTTGTTTAGAAAAAGAAAACATTTTTTAACTTTTATTTTACACCATTTCTGCCCATTTATGTGATGGGTGTAACGACGAGCACGTAGACACTTTTTACGAGATTCAGGTTCATGTAGGGTGTATGAAAGTTTTCACACACAGTAGTTACAGCCTTAAATATTCAAAAATTGTATAAATGGGCGAAAACAAGGCGTTTGAAAAAGAAGCACGTTTTTTAAACGACTCTTAAACAATTTTTAAACGAAATAATTACTAGAGTGTATTGTCCGCAGCAAGGAGCATGAAGACTCACTAGAACTGAACATTTTGAAGCAACTCGAGAGAGAGGAAATACGGAAATTGGCACCAAAAGAAGAGAATACAATTTAGATGTGTTCGAGACGTTCTCCTTACCTTCTTTTGGTGTCAACTTTCGTATTTTTTCAGTATCGAGTTGCTTTCAAACGTTCAGTATACAAAGCTCACTTGCACCCTTAACTTTCTGTTTGTAAATTCATCAAAAGCGCCGCGCATCTCAAGTCTTCTATACTATACCATTTCAAGATGACTTGTTAGCACATCCATCGAGCCAGTACATCCACCGAGCCATTACATCCATCGATGGATGTAATGGCTCGGTGAATCTACGGGCCGATGGATGTTTTGATATGCGTATGGATGTAGTTGCTCGATGGATGTAGTTGCTTGTTGGATGTAGTTGCTTGTTGGATCTAGTGACTCGGTGGATGTAATTGCTCGCCCTTCCAATTATCATGCTTAGCGTACCATTACATCCATCGTGCTAGTACATCCATAGAAGCCAAGATGACCACCGTGGGGTCGCAATTATATTTAAGCCAATTTTAAGCTAATTACTCTTTGCGTTATGCACGTTCTTATTGGTTCAGGACCCTCAGCAAACAAGGGGTAAGCCACACAATTTTAGTGAATCACAATTAAATTCGACTAGGCATTCAAACTTTATTTTCTTGTCAAAAAGCGCTATAAAAAGTAAGATTATGTGTACCGTCGTTATCCTCTATTAAAGTAGTTTACTGTTAACGACTTAATTTTCGCGATGACCTAACATTCGCGAAAACCTAATTTTCGTAAATTTCGCGATTTGATCAAATTCGCGAAAAATTGGTCACGCCAATAAGCCACCCCATGTATACGAATACATCGCGTACATCTTCCGTTGATGAAATTTTCTGCCCGCGAAATATTCCCGAAACCGGCACTTCGCGAAATGTACAGCCCGCGAAAATAAACTCGTTTATAATGGGTTAATTATAAGAGTTAAAGAGCAGCAACTATAGTTTGGTAAGTGTGGAAACAACAAAACAACAAAAATAACACCTCGTCAACAGGGTCGTCTTCCAGCGGCGAAAGTGGTGGCGCATACGCAAAGCAGCCATGCGACGGCCACGTTGGGACCCAACACCCTCGAGACGGGTTCGCGGAGTGTCTCCATGTGGCATGACACCCATGACGAGCCGACGATGCGCGTGCGGCTTCGGTGAGGCCGAGGGCCACTCAAAGTGTATGACGCACAAGGGGTCGTTCTACTTGCTTTTGTGCATTTAATTTGGCATATAACGCCTGAAATAATATGAACAATTGAAAAATATATGTCTCGTTTGCTGCTGCGTTCACTGAGGTAGGGACCAACGCGAGATGACAGGCACGCTAAACGGGTTCGCTCTTTGGTCTTTTGGTTTGCTAGCACTTTATGGTCAAACTGCGCCGCGCGTACCGCGTTTCCCAATGTACAGATAGCAGAAAAACCTTCTAGGCTTGAGTATAGAAAACTCCGACCATATTGAGGACTGCCAAATTTGCCTGGGTTAAGGCTCACTGCTCCCCACAACAGTATCTCTTGTGTTTGCGCCATGCAATGAGTTATCCGGAAATTGCATTTCTTCAACGGCACCAAAACTACCCAATAAAATTGACTGAAGTATGTACTGCATGCACTAGTGGTTCATACCTACAAAGATAGTACTCGGAAAAACGAATTCACCAAATAGCACTTTATTTTTACGTGCCAAATGACAGTTTCCTTCGGAATATTGCGACAGAAGCACAAACAAGTGCCTATAGCTTACGCCTAAGGCAGCACACCGATACCAGAAATGTTGTAATGTTGTCCTGGTACGGACACACAACATCAAACGACACAAGGTTGTAGGTGGCGTCGGCGCGAAACTGTCCCATCTCAGCTGCTAGTTTCACATTCTTCCTTGAGACCGCTGAATCTTGCTCCCTTTGTACAGCCAGCTGGTCGTGGAGCAGGGAGCTCATCCTCACAGGGGAGCTGTGTTGCTGCATACGAAATAACTGAGTGACTTCTGCCAGTTGGGGATGGTGATTGGGGAGCTGGTCCCTCAGGCCGTTGTGCCAGCCTTCAACGTTATTTGTCGTTCGGGGTCTCGTATTTCCAAAGTGACCCCACAGGTTCTGCACAGAGCTAGAATCGATCCAGAAGTTCTGGAAGTAGGTTCCAAAGCAGAGAGTTCTGCTGTCATCAACGGTGAAAGGCCCTGTGGGAGTGACGTCGTCAAATCGCGAGCAAACTCTAGCCTAAAGGATTCTGGTAAAAAGGGCAGGTGCCTCACCCTTGTGAACCACAAGCTCACGTCAGGATTGCTGCGGCAGACGGAGCGCAGACCGAGTGCGTCTCTCTTCTCGTTAATTGCCTTCGCGAAGTGGAATAGACAGCCGTAAACCGTGATCGGCTGCAGAGGAGCATCCGCACTGAACGTGTTCACCGCAGCTTTGACGCGGCAACCTCGAAGTCGAACAGCCACGTTGCAGAATTTTTTAGTGTCCCCAGATGACCTACAGCTGCCAGGACTCCCACCTTGAGAGCAGTGAATAATTCTTCGTAGGCGGCTGTGTCGCGTCGCCTCATCAGCGCGGAGGCAATCGGGTGCGACTCTCCACGAACAATTTCATGGACAGTATACAACTGCCCCGGGTTGCAGAATTCTGGTGGTGTGAAGACGAGGTTCCCATCACACATGATCGTTTGGGCTGCCGCAAGACAGTCGAGATCATTGTCTGTAAAGATGAGCATTTCTTCGCCCGGCGTAATGGTCTCATGCCTCAGGAATGCCTTGTTATCAACCGTCACTCGGAGCTCGTTCGGAATGTTGTCAAGCGTGACGTTCCTGAACGCACGGATGTGCTGGTTGTAAGAAAGTGCACGTCGCCTGGAGTGAAATCCATACCCTGATGACAGCTTCTGCTTGATTCCATCTTGAATGTCGTCGTCGTAGTCATCAAATCTTTCTGCTACCCCAGCAACGGCCTCGTTGAACGCTTGACGAGGCCTCTTTCTTGCCTCCCTTATGTTGGTCCTTGTTTCACACATGTAGCGCGACGCCAACACCTCCACAGCACTGGCCTTTGCGGCGAGTGGATCGCATGAGTGGGATGTTGACGGGTTATCCGGGTCGTGTTCGCAGCACACCGTTCTTGAGAGTTGCGTGGGCCACAGGGCACCTCTCACCTTCCAGTCGTTTCCTTGAGCTGACAGCGAAGCACGCGACGCACCTGTAATATTCGACACTGGGATCCTTTCGATTCTTATCCTTGTAAGAAAACTCGAGGACTGATCCTTCCCATCTTCTACTTTTGTACTGAAAAATGGGCTTTCCCGACCTGCGGAATGACGGCACGAACACGGGGACGTTCACCGCCCTCGCCCTAAGCTCCAATCGTCAACACGCGTGGCGTTTCTGAAGCCGGTGCACTGATCGCTATGACAGTCAATATTTTTGGAAAAACTAGCGCCACCTTTCAGATAGCGATGTTCCATGCTGGACACTGTGTTCGGAAATGTCCTGCTCTATAATGGGTACCATTAGGAAGTAGAAAGGAACGAAGAGGCTTCTTTGTACCATCTCAGGGGCGAAAGATAAGCCACAATGGAGACACTTTTCGGGCACCCTAGGAGATCACCCAGGCGAATAGATGCGGGGTTCCATCCCCCCCCCCTCCCCCCTTTCCCCGACAATCGAAATTCTTTCTTGGTTAACAACGTTTCTTTGCCCGCTATTATGATGATGCGTTTTGCCACCTCTCGTGACGACTCGAATTATCACTGTTAAGGCCCATTCACACACTTGCAACCAGGTACTACCGTGAGACAAGACCGGTTTTTAAGCCTCTTGCGACGGCGGAGGACCGGATTCGCCGCTGCGGAGCAGGTTGTACTCCGTCACAAGGGGCTTATAAACCGGTATTGCTCTCTCGGTCGTGTTTAGTTGCAAGTCTGTGAACGGCGCTTAAAAGAGTCGGTTCAGACATTTGCATTCGACTGCGTTACGAGTGGTTGCAACCAATGTCGATCTTCACGACGAGCCAATGGGGAGTCAACGCATTCAACGCAAATGTGTGAACCAGCCTTAAGACACTAATCCTTTTACAATTGCAGCTCGCACCGTCACAAGCGGTCGCAACACAGTCGTTCCTAAGCAAACGCAAATGTCTGAAGTAGCTTTTAAGAAAAAGAGAAACGAAAGGTTTAGCGGATAAAGTATGTGTAATTGATGCATGCAATGGCAAGTGCTTGGACGAAGCTGCTTGATGGATGTGATAACACGATGGATGTGACGGCACGATGGATGTAATGATATGCTTTGGATGAAGTTGTTCGATGGATCTGATGGCGCAGTGGATGTAATGGCACGATGGATCTGAAGGCACTTTGGATGTGGTTGCACGTTGGACGAACTGGTTCAAAATGGATCTACTAGCACTATGAATGTACTGGCACTATGGATGTACTGGCACGATGGATGTAATGGCACGAAATTGGACGTATTTGCTCGATGGATGTAATGGCACGATGGACGTGCTGGCCTCAAGCCCCATTTCAATTAAATAAATATCTACAGGTAAACAACACTCAATTCATACCTACAGCACTTAAGGGCTGCTATAAAACCGCTATAAAAAACAAAATCTCTTTTTAAAAGTACAGCTTCCGCATTGCTAAGGCTTTGCAAATCTCAGAATTTGCGTCCCCGTTGTACAATGTTTGAATATCGCGGTAATATTTATAATTTTATCATCCTCCTGATAAGACCAATAATCCGCTTTATCAACTGATCAAACGTCGTCTGTTTGTTTGTTCAAGATTTCAGTTACGGCACGGATAAAATAAAATATGCGTTTATTTATTTGCACTAAAGAGCTTAGGATCTTTAAATGGGCTCTAAAGTTGTTTCTGGGGTCCTCGTTTTATGGTCACAATACAGTCTACGGCCCCTAATGACTATTAAAAATTCAGAGGTTATACTGATGCGCGTTCGATTTCTCTATTAAAAGCAGGTCAAAGGTCACGACACACCCACTTTATGGTGTGTGTGATTTGGCGCAGACACTAGAGGGCGCCATCGGACGTGCGGAAGCCAACTGCGAGCGATCGCTTCCCGCGCGCGAAGCATACACATTAGTAAATCAGTTGGCAGTTTGACGGCCCACCTTCCAGGGCGTGAAGCGGTCGCTCGCGATGGGCTTTCGAATCTCCGACGGCAATCTCTAATATCTCCGTCGAATCGCAAAAAAAGACGTGTCCCGATTACTGATCCCGTTCGTGAGAGGAAAACCAGACGCGTATATCTTTAATTTTTTTTTCTTTTTGTTAGGGTGATGAGAGCTTGTAGTTTGAGTTATGGTCGTAGAAAGGCGATCGCAGACATTACTTTAGTGACTCTTTAAAGCTACAGTCAAAACTGCCCGTAGATCATACGAAGGGCACGGAGTTCCTCCGCAGACATGATGACAGAATTCTCTGCAAACCCGCCTCAGACGAGTGCTAAGCATATTTGCTTCGTACATTTGTATGCTCTAAACTTGCCTGCGTAACGTTTTTGTATGACAAATGACCCACGAGCAAGGAAGCCTCAGACAGTGTTTTCAGACTGTCTTTTGTATGATGTATTAGCGTGTGTGACCCCGGAATAATGGCGTGGATGTTCACAGCGATCGTCCCGCTGTTTCTCTTTGCTCCTTGGCGCAGGTGGTGGACTTCCTGAACGACCTGTACACCTGCTTCGACGCGATCATCGAGCACTACGAGGTGTACAAGGTGGAGACGATCGGCGACGCCTACATGGTGGTCGGGGGCCTGCCGCTGCGCAACGGCATCAGCCACGCGGCCCAGGTGGCCTCCATGGCACTGCACCTGCTCGCGGAGGTCCGCTGCTTCCGCATCCGGCACAGGCCCCACGACACCCTTATGCTACGCGTGGGGATACACTCCGGTGAGCGGGCGACACTAGAGACACTAAAGCTGAGAGAACCGAAAATCGATTCTCTAACTGTCTTTTTTGGGCGCCGCCATGCTGACGCCTATCTGAGTAGTGGCGTCCCAAATACTCAACATGAATATAAGAGAGATAACAGATACCCTTTCCAAATTAAAGTAGTGTTCAAGTAAGCTTTAGTGCGAACTATTTGAGTAGAGTACAATTACTGTGAAATCTAATGGTATTACATTCAATTTTGTTTGGCAAGTAAGCTGCAAGCTCGTAATATAAGAATAAAAATTACAGACGTTTACGCTTCTCTGTAATGCGAAATTAGAGCGCAGCTCTTGAGGTATGTTGATTCTGTGATATACAGTCGTAGAGAATTTGAGAGAGAAATATGTATATGTTAGATTTTTGTTTTTGTTTTTGTTTGAGGGTTGGCCACGGAGGACGAGGAGGGTATGGTGGGAGCCCCATAATGCAACGCGCACGGTGATGGCTTAAACGTGAAAATATTTGACTATTTGCTCCTGATTTCGTGAAGCCGCATCTCGTGAAGCCGTGGCATGTGACGTCTCATGACGTCACAGTTTCCCCACTAAATTTAGCTGGAAAATTTCCTCCACCTGACCTCAACACCAATTTAGTTTCCACTACAGATTTAGCGGAAAAAATGGCGTCACATGACTTTGTGTCAGGTCACCTACGAACAAAATCAGTTTTCCCGCTAGATTTAGCGCGGAAATTGACGTCACGTGACCTCAACACGAATTCAGTTTCCTTGCAAATTTAGAGAAAATGATGTCACATGACTTTATGACACGTGACTTACATACAGAGACGGTTTCGCCGCCAAATTTAGCAAAGAAACTGACGCCACACGACCTCAACCCCAAGTAAATTCCCCGCTAAATTCAGAGGAGAAACTGCACTGGTGTTGAGGTCATGTGACATCAGTTTTGCCGCTAAATTTAGAGGGAAACTTAATGCGCAGTGTTTCCCTATGGGACATCACACACCTACACACCAATTCCGTTTCTTCGCTACATTTAGCGGGAATTGAATTGGTGTAGAGGTCTGTGACGTCCCATAATGGAACGCGAGCGGTTAGGCCGATAGCGACGGCGACGCCGACAACAACTTTGACGCGACGACGACACTTGTATAGCGAAAATGGGCGCCTAAGAGCTGCGCTTTAAAAAGGTCAGAAGGACATGCTTTATTTGCAATGAATTCGCAAAAAGATAGATTTTGCTGCGATCTTTTTGATTTTCAAGAAGTGCGCAGCTGCTACATTTTAAGTTTACTTTGACATAATTCGGGATATGAAACATAATCTGTGGCGAAATATTTCAGGAGCAAACGAAATTCACGTATTGCAGACATGTAACCTGCCGTGCATTTGCTTGGCAGAAGGCTCGGCTCATGACGCATTCCGCAATGAGTTCTTAATAATGACTCACCGTGATTCGAAGGACTTGACATGTAGTCCGGCATTGCATGTCACCCGATGTAGCCGATGTAGAAGTTGATCAGGCATCCTGATTTGCTGATGGCTATGCGAGTAAACGCCACACGTGCATACTCAGCAGTAACATCGACTCGAGGACAGCAGCCTCTCTCGCTGATCAACAACCAAGAGCAAGGATTTGCCCCCCTCCCCCCCATAAAAAGCGAGAATCACCAGTACCTTCAAACTGTACAAACAAATTAGAGGGGCCAAGAGGGGTACACAGAGAACAAAGAAATATTCCACGAAACCGCTTCTAACCCCTCTTCCGTTGTCCCATTCAGCACCAGATCAAACCATTCTCGGAGCATTTTGGTCAAGATGATAAAGATTCCGGAATCGGAATCCACCAATTTTGAATTAATTCACTCCACCTAGCAGAAAACAGGTTTTGAGGATTTTTAGCGTGAAATAATGCGCGCATTCAGATGGCGAAGAAATAACACCTAGTAAAAGGGACACTTGAGAAGGTTGATACGAGTTCATCGTAAAATACACTGCCAGCTTGCTCTTCGTGACGAACGATGACGAAAAGAAAGGACTACACAGGAGGCGTGCTGTTTTTCATGAGATGAAGAAAAGTATTTGAACGAGCCTAGGAGCCAAATTTAAGCCAAAGTAAGCGCACAAGGAGATTTGGGAAAGTACAGTCTAGGTCACTGCAGTGCAAGAAAGCCAGCAGATCAAGCTTTCTCTGGCAAAGGGAGTGCCTGTGCTCGCATGAAAACGTGTTCCCGCATTTTCATACCAGAACCTGATGAGCCGGCGATTTTCTAAAATGGATTATGGCGATCATGTCTAGCGTTGGCGCCACAATCCTCCGCTGACGGACCCACTCTGGCTCCGGACAAAATGTGGGGTATGAGTGTAAAATTCGGATAACGTCACCAGCACCTTGCTAGCCCCAAGCGCAACGTTCATTAAGAAATAACTTTTAAAAAATGAAAAAGAGGACAGATAGCTGTGTGCCTACTTGAGGCTATTCATTTGGTATGTTGTAGGCATTGGGAGAATGTGTTTCGCTCAAGCCTTGTTTACTGCTCTGTGTTTGCTCACTTGGCTCTAAGTTTGAAATCGGTTAAGATTCGTCGTGGAGTCCAACGATCCCTAGTTCCGTGTATTCTTCCAGCGACAACTTTTTTTTTAGGTTGCAAAATCGATTTGAGATACTGAGAACAAGATATCGAGAAAAGACATACGATAGAAGAGCAAATACACAAAACTAAATGTATTTTGCAAAATATCGAAATACTCCCAAGAGTATTTCAAATACTTTACATTGATTCGAGTAATGAAGACACGCAGAACGCGATGCTAGCGCCATTGACATTTCCGGAAACCCCGCAAGGCCTCTCGTCAATCCTAGACTAAATTCCCAAAGAATTGCAAACTACTTTAGGAATTTAGTGGTAGGTTTTGCTTATCAACAAACATTCGCACAAACATAAATATATAATCTCTCGGCTGGTCAGCTAATATTCGGAAAAATGGGGAAGACCTCAAGTCGAGACAATTTTAAAAGAAAGTAGTCTTTTCAGGGCTATATAAGCTCCTCCATATGCCTCGACGACCATTGGAAATGAACAGTGAACGCGAAGACATGTCACAAATGTGTGTTTCAAGTAGGGCTGAATAACCGCCGATTTATCACGGGAGGCTGGCTTTTCTTTATGACACCAGGTTCTCAAAAAGAAATCTCTTCGCCAATTTGAAGAAAAAGATTGCCCCCGCCCTCTTCACCACCACAGAAGAATATCTTCCCCGTGACAGGAAGTGTTTTTATTACACACTGCAATCTTGAATGAAAACATGTTCGACAGAAATATGTCTGGTTGAGGAAAGATTAGGTTTACACAAAAGAGCTCCAACCAAAATCCAAAAACAAAGGTTCAGCCCGACGTTTCAAAACCTGCTCCCTTTCTTCATCAGGGGTTACTAAATCGCGAAGAGCAGCAGCAGTTTTCATCTTCTTATTTTTTTTTCGACTAAAATGTTTTTTTGTTTTGTTTATACACATGGTTTCTTGTTTGTTGCCGTCGTCAGGTGGCGCAATCCAGACATACACCGTTGGGAAAGCACCCAGGAACATGTTTATGTTTCCCTGTGTGTTGTATGTGCCGAGACTCCAGGAAATGTCTTTTTCGGAATCGTGGCTCAGTTTCAATCACTTGTGCGTTCGCGAAGTCGATTGGACGGTCGTGAGCATCGCAGTGTTCCGCGACGGCGCGGTGCTCGCAGTGGAACTTGGTACGTCGTTCTTATGCTGTGTGATGCGCTGAGAAATGTTTTTCGTCTCGCCGATGTAAGTAGCGGGCACTCTGCACATGGGAACTTGTGCAAAGTGCCACTGCAATCTCACCAAAGGGGGACAACAAAATCCAAAAATCGATCTCATAACGTTTTGGTACTCAAAAAATTAATAATAAAAAAGCTTTCTGCAAAACAAAGCTTGGAACATCTGCAGAATATTTCCTACCAGAAAGAAAACTACAAGGCACGCAGAAGCAGAACCTTCAAACAATAACTTCGAGATCAAATTGCTTCGGCAAGCTAATAAAGCCTTTTTGTAAAAATAGAAGCCCGAAAATAGTTGTGTTTTCTATTAGGCTACCGGGAATGGGGTTAACGTGTCGAAACCTGTGTACTGTTTTGCTTTAAGAAAAGGAACTCCAGAAGGAACTGTTCTTTTTTACGGCCATGTTTAGTAGTTCGCTCAATTGCTTTCAAAGGGAGTAATATATGCTCCACTCAAATTACTTTGGAAGCCCCAGCTCGGTCACTTAATCATAAACTTTTCGGGTAACTGCACATGCCTGTCACAATGTAGTTTCATGTTTTGACGGTATTAGGCTAATGCGGACGTCTGCTTAGAGGGAAGTGTGATATTTCTCTTTTATTTTATTTTTTATCTAAGCAATGTCATGATGTCAAAACGAAGGCGTTCTTGCCCAACCTATAGTGTCACGTTTTCACGGAGTTTCAGCTTTCTGCTATGACTAGTTTATGTACGCGGGGCGAAAAATTGGGTTATTTTTTTCTCTTAAACATCCTGTATTGCTTTTACGAATGATTTCTATGTGCTCCTTTATGTAAGAATCGGATGCACTTGTTTTTGCTGCAGGACCTGTGTGTGCGGGTGTGGTTGGGAGAAAGATGCCTCGTTACTGCCTGTTCGGAGACACCGTGAACACGGCCTCAAGGATGGAGTCGACCGGAATGCGTGAGATGTTCATATCCTAACTAAAAATACATTGCGGAAAACCCGGTTGAAAATAAGTTATACCATTGCCTCCTACACTATTGTGTAAATTCTGCACCTTTGACGCCAGAACTGCAGCAGCCAATAGTAGGAGAGCGAAAATATCAGGAAAGTGGTGTAAGGGTGGTGGCACCCCTCGAAGTTCCGCTGGAACCTTTTGAAACTCTCCTGGGTAGTTTTATTTGAAATCGAACACATGTGCCGGGATGAGCATTTTACTCGCTCTAAAGTTCGTTGCAAATGTCCGAACCAGCCTTCATGGTAATTTCAGGTTAATTTTCGAAGCATCAAAATACCTGCCATGGAGGAGCAGGAGGATGAAGGGCATACCCTTCCGTTCGTACTCTCCCCTTCTCCTCCTCGAGAGCGGTGCTCTATTTTCGCATCACAGAGATGTGTAAACGTCTTCCGAATTTTTTCCAAGAAATATTCGTTTTATTTATTTTTTTATTTATCTATTCCGATTGAGGACGTAACCTTCTTTCTCTGTCTTTCGGGGCACCCGCATCTTCATATTCCTACTAAAAAAAAAAATAAGTGGTGTTGTTTGTTATTTTTTGTACCATATTTTCCTCCTTCCTCATCTGCTGTAATCGGGAACTCAAGTCAGTAACGTCACGCCGCACTGGTGGCGCTTCGGGTGCACTTCCGGTCTTGGTGTGTGGTGCGAAAGTTGCCATGCGTGACAGGCATTCCTGTGTTGTTTTGGAAGAAAGGAGACCAAAACCTACCTTCTCGTCAAAATGCCGTACCAAAAAAGCCGGGAAATTTGTGAAGATCAGTTATCATGTGTTTTTTGCCTGCTCGCTTCCTCCGAGAACGTAGGTTGGTGCCGTTAAAAGGGAAATCCAGGCAACGTCAAACCCGTCGGAATACAATTGCTTGTGCGGGAAGCACTTTGGGTTGAATTCAGGGATACTTGTGGTCGTCATATTTATTTGTTTTGTTCCAATATGAACGCGCGAAAACCGTCGAATTGTCTGGACCATCCGCGGACCACGTTCAGCTCGTCTCCAAGTTCAAACTGTTGTCTGCTCGTCCAAACAAAAGCGGCCCGTAGACCAAATGTTCACCAACTAATAAATTAGAAGCGAGTACAGGTCTCAAAAGACTTAAGTTTGAAGGTTCTTTGGGGTAAGTAGGCTAACACCTCCTGGACACGAAAACTTACGTGCTGAATTTTCCTCGTCACTAGAGGAGGCCACCGTGAGCTACAGACTTTATGGCATTTATGAATGACAGCACTCATTACGGACCGCGCAATGATTGCGGAATCGTCTTTTACTCGGAAATAGTAATAAAAGAGCCAAAAAACACTGTTTTTCATTTCTTTCTTGACAAAAGCGGAAAAACTGAAAAACCCTAAACCCAATATATTCTGATTATAAACAAGCTTAATAAGTAAATTTATGCAACATATACGGTAAATCTAACACTAATCACCAGTGCGTCAAAAAAAATAATTATATCGCATCATATCGTAGACCATTTTGTCTAAAGTCGACAGGGTGTGGGTGTGTGTTTTTTGGGGTATGCACATATTTGCATGTAGTCATCGTTCTGTTTCCATTTGCAAAATACGTTTTACTGCACTGCTGTTGTTGTTGTCTCCCCTGCTATAATGCCACTGACGCTGCTCGTATCTGAAATAAATAAATACCGTATTAAATTTGTTAGTCTATATAAAATTAGCGATGCGGTGACGAATAAATAAGAAAATTGGAGAAAAAAAAAGCAGGCGTCTGTGGTTGTCAGCTACCTCTATCCGCCGTCAAACTGTTTTAATCGCCCTAAAATCATACACCAAATGAGCACCGAAGTATGAATTGTGCAGCAGTGTGGCTAAAAATGTGAAAATATCTAATGAAGTTTCGTAAACTTTAAAACAGACGACCGACAACTTACTCCTGCTCGATACTCGTTCGATAGTGTGTGCTGCAAATCTTTAAGCCAAAGTTTCTTTTTTGTTTTTATTGCATATTTTTCGGTTAATACATTCCCACGCCCTTAAAAAAATCGGACTTGTGTAACAGGCAATTGAGACTCCGCTACTGCACTACCATTTGCGCATACGCTTTATTCATGGATTCATTTATTAATACCGTCAGCTCTTCTAGGGCGAATGCAGGGCGGAATAACAATACATAATCAAGTATAGATACAGATCGCGTATACAAACTAACATGCTGCTCATAAACGCAACAAAACATGTTTACAAGAACTGGTCACTAAATTCCGTGTGACTTAAAAATCAGCGATAAACAAAAGGAACACATGACCAGGAGTTAGTGCGAAGTGGGAATATATATGGTGAATCTAATGAGTGGCACATACAATAATCTGTCTAATGCGTTCAATAAGTGAATTTAGTGACGCTGATGAAGCAATGACGTTCGGTAGAACATTCGCTTATTTTATAGCTGTAAGAAGAAATTTTTGAATTTAAAACAATCATTTCGTGCAGAGGGACTTGGAATGTACATGCTGAGGCGACGTATCGATGATTTATACTAATGCATACTGAAGTGTTCTCAATTTGATTAGTTTTACGTGATTAAGAATAATCTGGAAAACTTGATGCTGTCAAATTTTGGTCCAAATTCTAATTTAACGAGCTTTGCGAGTTCAGATAGCTCTGTGGGTGAATAAGCGCGGCTATATTTGTTACAGATAAATCTGCAGGCTATTCGTTGAATAATTGTTTCAAGCTTAGCACAGCTTGTCTCAGTATACGTGTCCCATATGATTTTTAAATAATCGACAATGGGTCTCATCAGTGTTTTGTATGAAAGAGCTTTTAGTTCAAGTATTGCACTAGTCAGGTTTCACCTGAAACTCCACAGTGTACTTTTAGCTTTGATGCGAACATTGTCCGTGTGTGATATCTTGCACACACTGACATGTATTGTAATGTAACGGTATTTTTGTGTTGTAACAACATAATGTAATGTAATACCACGTATTGAAATATAACGTCATAATTGGCAAATGGTGGCGGCAAGTTAACCACTAGAGTAAACCGATACAAAATTTAGTGAAACGAAGAGCGTATTGCTCTTGCCAAATCCCTAGTAACAAATCCGCTAAATTCAAAAAGTTGTCATAAACACTCAAAAATATTATGAGGTAATTGTACTACCGCAAAAACTGACGCAAAAACTCTCGGAGTCGGTAATCTACGTCGGTCTCTTTCAAAAGATTGCTGGATTACTCTTGCTGAGGCAAACTTTCAAATACTGTAAAACCCTTAATATTCTGAGCCCTAAATTTTCGCGAAGTTTGCGAATTAAAAAATTCGCGAAATCTAAGCTGCACGCGAAAATTTAAGTCCTGAAGAGTTTCAATGCAGACGCATGAAATTCGCAAACTTTCGTGAACGCGTTTAAGTGCTCTATGACCGATTCGCGAAAAAGAGGGGCCGCGAAAATTAAAGGTTTTTACAGTATGTTCAAAACTTCCAAAACAAAATTTTTAAACCTACATTTTTTTTTAATTGTGCATTTTTATTTAGGAATATATAGCGTAGCAAGAAGAGCAATCACGTCACGCCAGGCTGAAAAGGATATTTTAATGTTTGGCCAACAGGAAGGTACTACGTATGTGCTTTCAGTCATATAGGATGGAAATATGAACCGAAACTGTTACGCCTTCAACGCCGAAAGAACTGCGTAAAACCAACAAACATCTTGTTTAGAAGGCCGTCAATTGTCAATATGCAGTATATGACTGACCCAGAACGAGCATGAAATTATTAAATTATTAGACTATGGCTTTAAAAAAGTATTACTATGTAAACTTACTTTCGTAATTGTTTTGATTTCTTGACAATCCCGAGAGGCAGCTGAAGTTCTGAATGAGAGTGTGTGTACAGGCACGATTTAACCCGGCTTTGAAAAATAAATATTTATTTTACCCCAGGCAAACTGTAGACTTTTGTTTGATCTGCAATTATACACATGACAGTGCCTTAAGTCAGGACGCAGCCGACGCTATAGTCAGATGGATCCACTCAAGCAGCTTCAAAGATGCATTGTCATGAAGCTCATTGTCTTTGTGGGTTAGGTGACTACGAAAAGTATGGGTGTAGAAGATTATTAGCTCTATAGCGTATCAAAGGTAGCAACGCTTGACACATTTCTAATGGGGGACTTGGTTTGAATAAGACGCATTACCATTTTTGTTGTCATTAAAAAAACTTTTGTGTGCGTTTTCAGCGTTTTTATTACTTTACTTCACCTTCCTATCCTGAAAACTCAAATCTGAAGCCTGTAAGCAAGCTGCATAAAAATATCCCTTTCTAGTCAAAATAGATGTCTTAACCCAGTATTATGCACTTGTCTTTTTTGGCTTCGGATGAAGACATCTGCGCGTATTTTGTACAATGAGGTTACTTATTTCCGTCTTCGGCGCTCCTGTGCAAAAACCTCCAATTTTCGTTACAGCTTTGAAGATTCACTGCAGCGAAGCGTGCAAGGTCCTGCTGGACAAGCTAGGCGGTTACATCATCGAAGACAGAGGTGTCGTCTACATCAAGGTGATGGGGACTTTTACCCGAGCGATTAGATAATAGACTCTTTTCGAAATTCAGTTTGGCGACTTTTAACGCTATAATCTCAGTGTATTGTATCTGTGTCAAACAAATGGCGACCTTTTTGAGGTTGATAAAGGAAGAAGCTGAAGATAACTACCAAAGGGGATATATGAGGCCTGTACATCGGAGACGTGAGTACAACACAATGAACGAATTAGATACGACGGCTTGGTAAGCATTTAATTTCGGAGTGTGGTCTAATGAATATCTAGTCACAAATGCGGCTCTAAAGCATTGTGATTCTAAGAATTTAATGACGGGGTTATGGGCTGCCGCTTTGCACTGGTCAGTTCTCATGTTCACACCATCGAAACTGAAATAAATCAAGAATAAATTGATGATGTGATCGAGGAACCAATTTTCATCCGCCATTGACGTGCGAAATTGACGGCGGCTCATAAAGTAGTTTCATGACCGCTCTTAGTTGGTCGACAAAGGAACTCATTGTTGAGCCAACAGGCGGCACCCAATTTTCAAAAGGGTATATCACAAATGATTCATCACTGTATTTCCGAATGACATGAACACACGCGTGTTTTGTAGCTTCTTCGATCATCTATCGTTTTCTTATGTGTTTCAACCCGGAATGTAATTTACCAGTTGAATTATGCGAGAAAAACAGTTACGAAGGACAGCTTTGTCAATTTCTCCGCTAAGTGGAGCTGAAAATTACTTTACGTGACGTTAACTTTCATAATAAATTTACTGGGAAGTGAACGTCAGATGACTTACAAAGGAATGCAAAAGATGTGCTGATTTATTACTTCTAATATTGTTGTAAAAGATGCGATATAAAAAGTAGTATTTTTTCCCCGTTTGGCTTCGAACATTTTTCAACCCAGTCGATGCGTATTTTTGTTCGCGGTTTCCTTTAGGGCAAGGGCGACATGCGCACCTACTGGATCGTGGGCGAAGTCGAAGGCCGGCGGCAGCGGCCCCAGTTCCCGGGTCGCTCCCCGTCCGTGCGCTGGGTGCGCGGCGCCTGCAACTCCCTGCGCAACCAGGCCAGCGAGCCCAGCGTCGGACGCCTGCACGAGCAGCACAGGCAGCCAACGGCGCCACAGATCCATCATTCCGCAACCACCACGCTCTGGAGGAGAGGACACTCGTGCCCTTCCCTCGAAGAGCCCGACCCAAAGACTAGTCCCGGCGATGGCGGCGGTGGCGGCTGTGCGGAAAGTCGCGTCAGTTCCGAGGACGGTGTTCCGGCCGAGAAGCAGCCACTACTGAAGCTGAACACGACGACGCGCGCGACAGACAATATCGAATGCGATCTTGGTGGACATCAGTGAGTTCGTATATGTGCGCTCGGATAACGCCGCCTAGCGTAATCAAACATCGTGCGCCGTAGACTCCGTTTCATTCTATTCCGGCTGCAGCTGACGTTAAAGGGGCGGTGCAACAATTTTCTGGTTAAAAGAATTTGCATTTTGTCATTTTTGCGTTATTTATCGCGTCCCGGAGGATAGAGAAAACACCTGCTTTATTGAAAATGTCGCGATTCCGCTGCATAATCGCAAAGCAAAAGTCTAGCTTTTTCCCCCACCTGCAACCCCAAGTGGCAGCCGAAGGAACTACGGCGAAAAGATTACGTGACCTCGCTCAGCTCTAAGCTGCAGCATAACGCCCGCTAATGTCAGCAGAGAGAGGGAGAGGAAGCGTCCTCCGAGATAGCACACGGGAAGCTACACGGCACTCCCAATGACGTCACTGGGAGTGCGACCAGGTGTGACCCTGAAGACTGGGAGTGAGTTGAGGGGTGCCGAAATTCCAATATTTATCTTTCTTTTATGCAACAACTAGGACAAGCAGGCGAAATCGGGCTTCTGTTCTTTACTTCAGAAGTGTCAGAGGGCAACTTCCACAAATCTTTGACCGAAGTCCGGAAATCGTTGCACCCCCCCCCCTTTAAGGTCCAATCATGCCAATTGGGCTTAATCAAGAAGCGCCAAAATTGCATCGTCATAGCTACCATCATCTTTGTGCATTTATCAT
Organism: Ixodes ricinus; assembly: GCA_037355805.1. Lineage (NCBI taxonomy): Eukaryota > Metazoa > Arthropoda > Arachnida > Ixodida > Ixodidae > Ixodes > Ixodes ricinus. The sequence goes on along the minus strand of JAZHYW010005259.1, from coordinate 83,215 downwards.
AACCGGATAAACCAATCAGGCACAGTAAATCCGTCATGATTTTACGCTTTATTTGTGCGCGATAACCACAAACGACGACGTCACGCGGAGCTATTCTGTGTGGTATTGATTGACACCATTCGGGTGCGATGATGTTATGTACCGGTGGAGGAGGCTGTTCACCGCGGCTTTGGTTATTCTAGGTGGTTTTGGCTTGGAGCGCTGGTGGAAGCCCGCTCTCAAAAAGAGTCTGCGAGTTTACGTTCCTACAGAACAGGAACACCAACCAATCAAGGTAGGATGGTAGGATGATTACAGCAAATGACGAGCCTCGGAACACAATTAAAGTCAAGGCCCCAATAATATTGGCAATGGAGCGATGATCAGAAACCCAAGTCAAGCTGCGCTCTGTGCGTCTTATGCTGGTACTCACAATAGGTCTTTTCAATGCAATGTGCGATGGGCTAATTGAGCAAGCCAAACGCCGTGTGTCCCAGCATATCACTTTTTTTTCTCCTTCAGTCATTTCGAACTCTGTCGTTTGCTGCGATCTTCCTATAATTCACCGCGATTCCAGGTTTCCGTCTTTTGCGGCTATAGATGTTTACGAGCGGTCGCGCTTCGAAGTCTGCTCTGGCCACCGTGAATAGGAAGCGTTTTATTCGCGCACGACTTTTCAAGTATCGGACGATGTACACAAGTCAGCGGCAAGATGGCGGCGCCCGGGGATTGCACCTGTAAACGTCTATAGCACTCGGGTTGAGTTGCCATAGCCCCTTCTATGTTGCAAAATCCTGCACCTCCTCCGTCAGAACAGGCCAACGAACCCGGGGAGAGGAATAATAGAGTAAGCGATTCGGAAGGCAGCGTCAATAACGCACCCTAATGGCCACACTTCAATACACCATTCTTTGTCTTTTGTACACCTTGTGCAAAACAGAAAAATGTTTGTTCACTAATAAAAAAATAAATAAACGGGGGTGGTTCTGCGAACGGCCGCTACGCTACTTTTCTAGCGTTGCATTCAGACCTTTTTTTTTCTTTTTTCGCCTGCCGCGTCGCTTACTTTTAGTGCGACTGCCGGTAATTGTCCTTAAGCAAAAAGTGCTGGTCTGTTCCTTAGAGAGAAAGATATGATGCTAATTTTCAGCTTAGATCACCGCAGTTATGTACCTGGATGTGTTCTTGGAAATCAAATTATTCTCTGCAGGACATGGTGCATAAAGCAGCGCATGGCAGAGAGCATTACTAAGACGAGTTACCTGACAGATTCCATATAAAGTAAGGCAATCCAATACATATAGACAGGAAAAAAGGATGTGCTTGTTCAACACGTGTTGGTTATGGCAATAAGTTTGAGAATTGTTCCACGTGCCTTCCAATCGATGTACGGTCAAGCTGAGAAAGTTACCTGCTCTATTCCGCAATTAAACTTACGTCACAAGAAAGAGAGAGACCACAAACATTTCTGTAAGCTTTTCAAGTATTCCAGGAGTGAGAATAAAGGGCTTTGAGAGGCTGACAGTACTCCAAAAATGCACTCGTAGTAGAATACGTTGTGTCAATTGAATAACTTCGAATAACAAGCAAGACCAGTGCCGGACGAACTCTCACAATCTAATAAGAGGGCGGTAAAAGTGTCGACAGAAACTGTGCCTAAAAAAAGACGAATGAGGATTCCACTGTCTTATGGTGACATGAAGTGATGTGACAGATGCGTCGACTTGCCAGCTAATAAATAATAATTGATATTATGATTTCGTTCTGCACACCACGAATGCTTTTTTTCTAAAAACTGTACACACGTACCATTAACACCACGCTTGCAGTTTTTTCCTGAAAAAGCTCAATTAGGTGGCACACTACATCTGGTTTTGGTGCATAAAACATCATACAAGCACAACGGCGAAACACGAAGCGCTGCACGCACTGCTGTACACACGCTACACACAATCACACTGCCCACTAAACAAGATGTCATTTGACACTACAGTGTCACGTGGCGTTAAGGCGTGACTGTTACGTAATGACGTCATATGACGAAATCGCATCCCATGCCGTGACATCGCGATGTCATGTCATGGCGTCGCATGCAGTCGCATCACGGGACGACGCCGCGTAACGCCACTCTGCAATTTTACAATATGGTTTCACGTCACTTAACGTCACGTAAATGTTGCGGTTAAGCGGATGAAGTGTCACGTTAAAATGAGCGCAGGATTATTTCCGCTAAACTTAGTCAAACAAATGCACCTAACAACGACTACCCAATAGAAAATGCATCCGGGTATCCGCTTGAAACCTGGCTCATAGAGAGTTTTTGTAGAGTGTTACAATACCACCGAAAACGATACGATTCGAGGGCGCAAAGGCGCCGGCGGAATATCGGCTGTCGTTATTTGAGTTATTAGAACGATCTACTAAAACTCTCTAATAATGGCTGATTCGATGAAAAAAGTGGGAGGGAGACTTCGGAGCGCGGTCGAGAGTATCACCCATTCAAGCAATGTTTTATTGACACCCATAACGCAACCGCCAAATATCCACCATAAAGAACGTGTGCGCCTTGTGGTGTCCTTTCATGTGGAGCGCAGGCTCGTCTGCTTCTTGCACAGGGGTTCCGATGACGTCAAAACACCGACTCTTATTGGCCTAATGAAAAATTTAGTGGGTAGACCTCAAGGCATCTTGCATTGAGGAGTACCCACTGTCCTTCTAATCAAAGCCAATCAGAGCTTCGTGCTGTACTGACCTCACCGCAACTCCTACGCGAGAAGCAGATGAACTTGCTCTCCCCTTTTAGTCCCATACAGCCTGGAAAACGCAAAGCGTGGAGATTCAAGGGCACCTCATTATTAGTCCTCAGCCAATCACATTGCAGCCTTGGCCGATAAGAACGCCGAAGGACCAATCAGAAAGCAGGAGTCGTGAACATGCAAAGACAAGCCCAGCATCAGTGCAGCTTCACGCTGTACTTTCCGCGGAATTGCCTCCAATTGCCGCCTCACGCCGCCCAACTGACGGGTTGCGGCGCTCCCGATCGACCGCCGTATATACAAGACGTTACGACCAATCAGCAACGTAGTTCGCCCTCACGCTAGAGAAGTAACGGCTCAGCATTAAAACGGCCAGGCAGTTCCCAGCAGGCAGACAAACAGGCTGTACCTTGCTTGGCCCCGTAATAACCAGCAGCGCGTCGTAAAAAAAAAAAAATTACAGTGTTTTTTGTGTTATTTCTAAGACGACCTGAAGGCGAAAGCCCAAGCGCCCATGCATCGAAGACTGACAAATGATTTACCTTTTCAAGTTCTTTTTTTCACATGATCTTTTTTTGACATTATATTTATTTGTTTCATATGTTATTTCCAGATTTCACTCACACAATTCGCTGTGGTCCTCTTCATTTTGCATTAATTACTCTTAATTTGCTTTGATTCCTCTTAATTCACTTCATAGTTCTTCTTAATTTCCATTGAAAACTGTTACTTCTCTTTAATTGCTCTTAATTCGCTTTAATTCCTCTGAATTCACTTTGATTCCTCGTAATTCGCTTTGTCACTTTTCTTAATTTCATTGCCTTTAATTCGCCTGAGTTGTCCCGTAAACGTTTTGGTACCTTCCGTGTCGCCGACGTGTTTTTCGCTCAAGGACTTTCATGGTCGACTGAACGATGAGACTTACATATATGGCTTTGGCTTAATAAATAAATAAAAGCCGCCATGAATTTTCCCTTCCAGCCCGCTGCTCCTAAAACGACTGGCAACGCCGCCCGCCTTTATGTAGCTCTTAAGTGCTATCGCTATTCGTTCCTTTTTTCTTCGAGTCCGACCGCTGCGGATTCCACGATCCTGGGGAGCCAATCGAACAGCGCCAAAACTGCAATGTCACGGAGATCATCGACACAAACCTTGCACGCAGTAAATTTGCCGCCATCCTGCGCTTTTGTTTTAGTACATGATTGTTTCAGCCGTTGATAGCAAACACAAAATACACGAGCGCACGCTACACTGCTTCAGTGGCTCCATGGTGTCGAACCGTCGGCTGCGGCAAAACCTGAAATCGAGTGTAGTTACTCGCTTGCGCTTGGATTTCTTTGCAACATTCAAATGAACACGAGACCAAATACTTTTATTAATGTGTGGAATGCATCACTTGATATGGATGGAGGTTGGCTGGTTGAAAGTTTTTTGCGGGTAGGAGTGTGATAAATGTTTGCGAAATTCGTGTTGCGGTTTGCCCTTGTTACCGCTCCGCGCTTTCCGTGCTTTAGAAAGGATCGTGCAATGATTTTTGTAGTTTAAATCAATACCGCTTACAATTCAACCTTGACGCGCAAAATGAACTACACACGGGTTTGTTCTTCTCTTCAGGAATAGCAGTCACAAAAGAAGTGAAATAAAAAGAGGAGGTTGCGTGTGTTGTGGGACGTCCTTTCTTTGTAGCCCCAAGAGAACTTCCAGCGGGAATAGCGTATCTATTATTAAATTAAGGAGTTGTTACCGGCACTGGGCTGAATCTCGTGCTTTGCGGGTGCATTCTCAGTATAACCTGGGACGGGACGTTTTCAGGGTTATAGGCAAGGTCATCCCCTGGCGTCATTGTGTTGTGTTTTTGTCCTACGGAGAGCGGTCACGTGTTTCACTCCACCCCTCAAATGGCGAATTGTTCTGGTCGTTTTGGAGCGCGCCGGGATTGGTAGACTTGATTCGAGAAGAGCAACGGCGGGAACGGCAACGAAAATGTCAGTGGCGGTGGCAGGCGGCAAACACAACCGTCTGTGTCGTGTGCTAAACAGCTTCGCTGGTCAGCCACCTTCACAGAGTGGAATGGCTTGTATTTTCCTCTCCCTCTCTCTTTAAAATTTAGCATAGATTAAGCTAATTAACGTCTTCAGCATATGTTATCTCTGTTTTTACCGCATTCGTTCTCAGGATGCATCACGGTTGGTTGCCTAGCTGCATGTGCGTTGGTGCTGTCTTACTGTGGCAGGCCGTAATTTTTAGTGTACAAAAAAATACAAAAAACATTGTACATTTATTTGCACCCAGCTTTAAGTGGCTGTCTTATCACAGTACTTTCTTTTTATATTCAACGCTTCTCTGTATGCATATAAAATTCTATAGGTTGGTTGAATGAAATTGTAATTGAATCTGTAAACCTCATTCTGCCAAAATACAAATATTAAAAAAACAGCAACATTCACCCGTGTTGTTCATTCCAAAAATGTGTGCTCCAGCAATCCAGAACAATTGTGCGTTTGTGTGTTTGTCTGTGCGGAGGGGAGAATTGCCAATATATGCAAAGCGATTGCTCTGGTACTTTAGGGCAAAGCAAACACACTCCAGTGTTAAAATAATTATTCTCGGAGAAACGCTTACCGGCGAAAAGCTTACCGGAAAAAAGCTCACCGGAGATAAGCTCCCCAGGCCCTTAGCTTATGAATGCCAAAATATAATAAAAGAGTATCCTAATTCTATAGGAGTTATTGAAATTAAACTTCAGTGTGCTCGAAATATAACTGATACATGCGTTTTTTGTTCTAAACGGCACAATAATTGTGCTCCTAGCGTAGTAACCCATTGTAGCAGCCACGGGCATGACTCTCACAATGGGTCACTCACCTGCATGCGGTAGGAAGTTTAAGAATTAAATTATCAATTAAAAACATGTTCTTATATCTTCCCTTGTTTTTCTTGTTTTCCTCTAGATCCTAAACCATGTGCCGCAAAGAGTGATTTAGCTTTGCTGTTCCTCTGCATCGCACGCTAGATATGCTGCGTGCTCCTAGCTATGGCTGCAGACAAAACCGCGGCTTGGCCAGAGGATTAAAATGCGATTCATCAAGTTCAAAAAATAACACTTTATTAAACTGCTAAAGTTTTCATGTTGGTTTTGAGCTATACACAACAATAAAGAAATATTTTAGACCTACCATATCTCATTTTTTCTAGCTCATTATTGACTATCATTGATATTGACTGATTATTTTTCAAGTAGAGGGGGTAAAATATTACACTGAAGCAAATTTAATTAGAACTTTTTTGACGTGCTACAAACATAATTATTTTTAGGCTTCACACGCCAGGCAGTGTGAGAAAGAATAAAGAACGAATATGATCAATTTAAGCTTTTTTAAACGCCGCTGTCCTGCCACAAACCGTACAAAGGTCACGACTAAAATTATTTGGACATTCAGAGGGGGGCAATTAACTTTTTCAAACGGTGCTTAAATAATAACCTTGTTTTACAATTTTTTTTAACAAATGGGTTATTTGATATGATTTTGAACCTAAGGTCTATTTGTAGGCCGTCCTACAATTGTACTTAGGGCCCATTTTCATGGTATTTAAGTAACTAAAAACTGTATAGGATAATGATTATAATGCGATTAAATTAAAAGGTGCAAGCGAGCCGGACAATAATGATGAAAATAATCCCTGGAGAAGGGGAACAAGGGGGACAAAAAGACAAACACTAATCTCCAAACACAGCTAGGGGAGTGGTGCGCGACCGAAAAAGTGTTACACTGGTGGCAGCTAATAAAACCCGTTTGCTCTACTGACGTCTAACCCCTGGTTAGCTCAGTTGGTAGAGCGCTCCACCTGTAATGGAGAGGTCCCGGGCTCGATAGCCGGACCAGGCGGATTTTTTCGGTCGCGCACCAGTCCCCTAGCTGTGTTTGGAGATTTGTGTTTGTCTTTGTCCCCCTTGTTCCCCTTCTCCAGGGATTATTTTCATCTGTATAAGATAGAAACACGTTGAGAGAGACTTATATCACCAACACCGCCCACAAGTTTTTACAACAGAATCCGCAATTGTCAGTTTTAAGACTGGATCATTTGGAGTGAACAGAAGCAGGTGCCCCGTTACGATTCGGATTGTTTGACCTCGGTTTGAACAGGAAGTCTGCGGCCACTTAAAATGAAAAGAGCCCCACCTCGTGAAATAATGCTGAATAGGGTCTACAGGGCTTATTTCATCAAAAAGCGACCGGTAGGACCATTTCACTGACCTCAATAAACAACTCAAGATCATATAAATCATACACAGCCCGAAATAATACGTTCTAAGAAATGCCTGCTCGTCTACTTAACCGCAAAACATTCAAAGAGCCAATCATTGCAATCTAGGAAATCAGCTCTGCGAATGATCAGGCGGGACATTCGTTTAGACATAAAATTGATGTCTGCGCTGTGGCATCACGCAATGCAAAGCGTCATGCTTGCATTGTGTAATGCCACAGCGCAGACTTAATTTTAAGGTCTAAACGGATCGTCATAGAACGGACACGCACAGGTGAAGGCAATACTCTCAGTGTATAGGCATGACTTCCACGAAAAATATTAATGCCGAGTATATGCGGGCATACCATCAGCTGAAAAAGTTGGAGCGTGAGGCGGCCCAAACAAGGCCAGTCCCGAACATGGCAGCCTACCTGGGACGCAACAAAATCGTTAAGCTTCTCTTGAACATACAAACTCGGAAAGGCAGATAATGTGTTAGGAATAAAATGAACACTCTGTGGGTGCTTGCGCCAGCGCCGTATGAAAAAAAAACAAAAACAGGCTTAACAAATTATTAAAAAAAAAGAAAAATTACTGGATATGTGATCTTATTCTAGCCAATATTAGCTTGCACAAGCGCACCATGCATGTGCCCAGCTCGGATAAACTTCGAGTTTGCCGGTGTGATCAAGGGAATCGTTTAAATACTTTAGCGTGTTTTAACATAAACAAACCGAAGGAGACGGAAGAACCAATGCCGAAAGCCGAACCGAACAACAATTCCGAATGCGTGCCTTGCTCGCAGCATACTTCTTCTGGATGATGAGTCATAGATAGGTTTACCGCACAAATGCGTGTTATAGGGCAGGCAAATTCTCCGACAGATAATACACATTTAAATAACACTTTAGGCCACTACACGGACAGTGTGTTTGTTAAAAATAACGTTTATTGTAAACTCTTAATCAAGTAACCACCAAGGACTTGTAAAGCATAATTTAATTTTATGAATAGGCAGTTTTGTTTTGTAAAGGTACAGCAAAAGCTCGGGCTTCAAGATATCATTGTCTCACAATGCAATCTCCTTATCGTCTGGTTTTCTTAATGTCCTTATTTACTTTATTTGTAATGCTTCTATTTGTCATGTGCGCTTCCATTAACGACGAAGAACTGCGAGAGCCAGCGTGTGTCAAACCGAAATTAAACCATAAGGGGAAACCGGGTCAAAACCGCTGTTCTTCACCGAGCCGGAACCAAACCATAATCTTAAGTAGCGGCACCGGTTCCCAAAAAACGGTATGGCGAAATAAAATTAGAGTTAATTTTAACGTTCCGGCACCTTGACTTGAAGAGTTGGGTTAAATTTTACCCGCAACATCCCTCACCTCTGAAGGTAAACGGGGTGAGCCTGTCTAAACGAAAGCCCGTCTTAAAACCACGTTAACGTTACATTTTGCACCCAAAGCTTTTAGGCGAGTTTTATTTTACGAGCGGTTTGCTTTCAATAATAAAGTAAGATGTTGTGTGTTATCAGAAAGTTTGATTTTACAGGGAATGACATCATTTTTATACTGTATAAAAACATAACGACCAAAACTTGCTTGTAAAGCAACAGTGCGCGTGACATGCACTGTGGCCCAGTACTATTAGCATTTGATGATCAGAACTTAAGTCAAGATTCGAATAACTTACTTGCTTTTTGTTTCGCCAAACCGTTTCACAGTCAACCGAAAACCGGCACATAAGGTTGGGGTTTGTTTTTGGTTCGGTTTCATTGCCAAAGTTGGATCTACGATTCGGTTTCATTCCAGTTGGGTGGAAATAACGGTTTTGATCCGGTTTTAGTCTCGGGTTTGAGTTCGGTTCGACAGCCTGGTAAAAACGTTGACTTACTTGCCTCTGGTATCAAGAAGACTGTCCACTAAGATGTTTCCGCTGATATCTATCTGCTAAATAATTTGAGGAGCAAGCTCGAAATTCAGCCATAAAAACAACAACTGGACTGCTGAGTTTTCATTTAACCACCAAGTTTAACATTACCCGACGCACGGGATGAACACCTCCATTGTACTATTCGCATACCACCTAAAGGGTTCAAGAAATTATTGAAAGGGCTTGGGGAAATAACCAAATCGTCGCACCTTGAAAGATGACAACATAAGAATAAAACAAAGAGAAAATCTACGAGCTATTGAATATAAAGAAACGTTGGATCTAAGTCTGATAATTTTTTTTTTCTGCTTAAAAAGACCCTGACACCCCCAAAAAAATTTTTTTAATTTTTTGCAAGCCGCTTTATTATGGTGTCAGAGGACTACCGAATTAATATTTTGCAACAGAGTAGCGTATTTTTTTAATAAATCCAAAGACGCAACTGCTCGAAACCGAAACCGAAACCCCCAAATGGAGGTCGGAAAAGTGGAGAGAAGAGAGTGAGTGGCGGAAGTCACGTGGCTACACCCAACCGTGCGCTTTTTTTTTTCTTCTCCTTTTTGCGTAGCAGACGACATGTGGCGTAGTGGGAACTCTTTTGCAGTTATGTTTGTTCCGCTCGCTGTACTGTACTCCAAGGTGTGTTGTTTTGTATATTGGGGATTTGGAGATGAGTAGTGAGTGCCCGTGGTGATTTCCTATGATCGGCTCCGAAAAGAATACACCCAAGATGTTGCGTGAAGAGCTATCTCACATGTCCTGCGTCCGAAAAAAGTGGCATTTTGCGACAGAGTTTCCGAAAGATAACCGGGTCGGGACCAATGGCTGGCTGCAATTGTTGTAGAACATTTACAGGCACCTCGGAAACCGGACGCTACCTGATATATATGCTCCTTCAATGTTGTGGAAAGTGATTACATTGAGTTCGCAGGTGTCAAAAAGTAAATCCCATGCCATTTAATTCAGCGACATTTCGTCCACAACATTTGTTTGTTATTTCTTTGTTTGTTTCTTCAGTGATAATTGTAAAAAAAAACGTAAACATAAAAAAATGTTTGAAAAAAAAAGACGTTCTCACTCCATGGGAATGGACCTTTTTCACATACCGACGGCACCAGGCGGTGGCTGCACGAACTAAAAATCGAGGAAGCGACCTACCTACGCTACCAGTTTCTTCGTTCTCTGAGCAGCGGGGCGTGCCCAACGCGCCGTCCAAGTGGGGCATCCGTGGCGTCCACTTAAATGTCGTGTTATTTCTTCCGTCCGCTTTCTTTTTTTGCGTAACACAATTATATGTATGCTGCAATTACGTTTGCTACTCGCTGATCTACAGCCTCTTTCCGAATTTCCTCGATTTTTGGTTTCAACTTCCGCCGCTTGGCATCGGGCGCTCACGCGTGCGCAGAACGCTTCTCGGAAAAGGTCCATTGAACCCGGTCCTGCCGCGTGTAAAGCGGACGTCGTTCCAGCTGAGCTACCGGGGGACCTCGCTGCTGGAGGTTCTCTTTCCTTAGTAATAATTCAGCCGGTAAACTGTAAATTGGAAAGTTTGCTGTCAATTTTCCTCCAGCAAAAGCACTCCCGGGTCCATAGGCGTAGACTTCGGGGGGCGCATCGGGGCTCGTGCCCCCCGTGGTGAGATCCGGGGGGGGGGAGGCCCCCCCCCCCCGGGCCCGGGCCATGATTCTTACCGAGACGCTGTTTACGTGCCATGTAACGAGCTTCTAGTAGTGGCATGTAAACAAAATAACGCCCACGTTGCCTTTTTTGACAGAATACATGGGAAATGGAATCGCAGCGTGCTTTCGTTAGCTTCAATCTCCAGGTCTTCCAAAAAGGTAACGCGCAGCACCCCCCCCCCGGGCCCGGGTCATGATTCTTACCGAGACGCTGTTTACGTGCCATGTAACGAGCTTTCTAGTAGTGGCATGTAAACAAAATAACGCCCACGTTGCCTTCTTTGACAGAATACATGGAAATGGAATCGCAGCGTGCTTTCGTTAGTCGCTCCAGGTCTTCAAAGGTAACGCGCAGCACCCGGAGAACTTCTCAGCCTGCCCCCTCCGGGAAAATGGAAAGTCTACGCCGCTGCCCGGGTCGATGTCGGGAAGCACCACGCATTGGCGACATTCGCACCTAGTAAAGAAATCGTACGCGTGCATATTCAACTCGAAGTAGACACGTCGTGCTTGAAGTTTGCGCGAGCGATGTCTTCAGCCACGAGAAGGGAGCGACGGCTCGGCGTCGTCTTCGTGCAAATCGGCTTGGTGGTCGGGCGTGTCGTACGGGATGAATACCAATTCTTTTGATCAGTCCCAAATTTCTCTTTCGAAGGAAGAAAGAATTCGCCGGTACCGCGAACGACAGTTCTGAAGTAGAGGCCCCACGCCCGCCGTCCGCTGCCATCGCCGTCCCCGCGGGTCCCACGATACGCCAAACGACGCACGCACAGAATGCTTCCGGTTCTCTGTGTAACTTTTTTTTTCAATCAACGCATTTGCAACTTTTTAGAAGCCACAAAAAATGGGTTTCATATTTTTTTTTCATTTTTTTAATATTAAGTGTGTGCTTTCAGTGACCATCGACTTTCTTTAAATTTGGTGGTCGCATCGACACCTTAGAAAACGGCCCGTGACCCCGGAAAAGTGAGTGAGCGAGACTCGAACCGGCCAGTTCTTGATCGGCGGTTTTCGGGCGGAAAGAAACCGAATTTCGAGCCGCAAATTGTGTTCTGGGTAGTTGTGCTCCCATATGTCATGTACAACTAAAAACCTCGGCGAGCATAAACACCCTGTCAGTTTCCCTTTAAACATCAACCTTGTTGACTGCGTTCAATCCATTTTGCATCTCAATATTAATTTCTTTTTACGCTCCAAAGCACATGGAAGAAACGCAGCAACGTCAGCTTGGGGAGAGAATCGAGAGTTTTAGGGAATCATTTTTGCACATCCGATACGGTACGATGAGCCCTCCGCTACGAACTGCGCATGTGCGAGCCTTCTGTGGTAGCGCATGCGCAGTTCGTACCGGGGGCCCATCGTACCGTATCGGATGTGCAAAACCGGTTTCCAAAAACTCCCTATAATGAAGGAGGATGAACGGTGAGAACTGGACAATCCCTTGTGCCTGGACAAGACGCGCACAAGAAGCGTGACCCTACGACTGAATACCATCAACAAATATTTTTGAACCTTTTTTTTTATTTTTGAAGCACAATTGTGAAATAGGCCTCTAGAATAAATCTAATTTCTCAACCAAGTTTTCATCTTTTTCGCGTCTTCTTTTCCTTTCGCTTTTGTTCCAAGTCGTTAGCTCTGTAACAACCGCGATTAGCGGACCTTTTTTTTCTTTTTTCATCGCTCCGACGCTTCGCGCACATGACGCAGCGCGCGGCCGCAGAAGCAGAGAGACGGCGCGAGACGGTGACTACTTACTACGAAGCGTTGCGAATGAAGGGCACCGTGCACCGGCGGACCATAGCACGACGATGAATGGAGGGACGGTAAAGGAGGGCGAGATTGTGAGCGACGCGGGAAGCTACGATTCGAAAATTCTTGAACGGCGATACGCCACGTGTCGCTAAAACCTTGAACTAAACCACCGTCTCCCGGAAAGTCGGTCTTGATATTGTTGATGCTTCGACTTTGTGTGTGTGTGTGTGTGTGTGCGTGTGTGTGTGTGTGTGTGTGTGTGTGTGTGTGTGTGTGTGTGTGTGTGTGTGTGTGTGTGTGTGTGTGTGTGTGTGTGTGTGTGTGTGTGTGTGTGTGGTGTGTGTGTGTGTGTGTGTGTGTGTGTGTGTGTGTGTGTGTGTGTGTGTGTGTGTGTGTGTGCGTGTGCGTGTGCGTGTGTGCGTGTGCGTGTGTGCGTGTGTGCGTGTGCGTGTGCGCGTGTGTGTGTGTGTGTGTGTGTGTGTGTGTGTGTGTGTGTGTGTGTGTGTGTGTGTGTGTGTGTGTGTGTGTGTGTGTGTGCGTGTGCGTGTGTGTGTGTATGGCTTCAAGGCTGTGCTTGCATATCCGGAGCGTTAGTAAGATTAGTGATTTATATGCAATTAATTTTACCGTCTGGGAGTCCAAAATTATTGATTGCTTTATTGCGATTTTTTTTACAATAAAGCAAACGCTGAAGTGTTCTTCATTGTGAACTTCAGTATTTCTAACTCAGGCATTATATCATGTACCAACTCTTCACACACATTAGCGATTTCTTCGCTCATCTGGTATGCTTTAAATTATGTGTAATCAATAGATGTGCACAAAACTAACGTAACCTAGAGTTCCTGTATATGCTCCCTACGAGAGCCAGAGTTGCGCGTCTGTTTTCCGCGTGCCGCCGCGCCGCTATTCGCGGAGACCCGATCACGTGATCAGCCGGATCAAATGCCGTGCAGGAAGGTAGACGTTTCACGCGCCCCGACAGTACGTTCCCCTGCCTTTGAGCACGCCTGAGCATCGAACGCGCGGCGCCGCTATTCGCCGAATTCAGTCACGTGAGGAGCAGGATGAACATGCCGTGCAGGAAAGACGGCGCTACGGAAATGAACGCGCAACTCTGGCTCCCGTAGGGAGCCTATACAGGAACTCTAGCGTAACCCAATGCTAAACAGAACACATTCAACAATGCTTGCTGTGTTCGGCAGCAAGAAAAACAAAAACAAATATAGACGCTTGAAACACGAATACATTTTCACCTGTAAAACAGTCGAAGAACAGGGTTTTATTAACTTTGCTTGACAAGCGTTGCTGATGAACTGCCAGTCGTCTTGTCTTGCTTACTTAGCAGCTGAGGGGGCGGGGCGCTTTCGTCTCTGCTGGGCATGCGGCGCGTGGCGGTGTTGGCGCGGCAGTATTGTGGCTGAAAGGGAAAGTGTGACAGGCGCCGTATGCGCTGAATGATAGAGGGGCGCGACACGCGATGAAAATATTGAGAAAGCCTAGACTGTAGAGAGGGTCATTCTCAAACCACGGAGTACATTTGGAATTTAATGTCGGACGCTTCCGGCGAAGATTGGTCGCAAGTGTTCATGCGCTCTGTTTTCGCGTATCGAGGAGGAAAGCAGGCGGAAAGGCTGAAAAGCTCGCCGACGACCGACGCCTTCGTCACCACATCGCAGCTCGTATTACCAACACGGCCCATACACCACGTGATGCCGATTCAGCATTTGGAAACTCCCCGCAATGTAGGCTCTCTCAAATGTTTTGGGGCCGCTGACTCGCCTGCTGGCTGCAGTGCCCCACCGCGGTCCCCAAACATTTCTTCGAGGAATTTTTATCACGGAATTTGGGGCGCAAAACCAATGAAACGGCTGAAACGTGCCCAATTTGTGTAATTGCAGAAGCCTGAGTCAAAAAGTAAAGAAGCTATGCGACCTTTCAACACACCCGCGGCAGGCAGCTCGTGTGTTGCGATGAAAATCTTCGCCACCGCGAGTGGTGCAACACTCTGCAGGCGAGTCGTTTCCATCGCAACTTTGTGCAGCTCTTTGTTCCCGCCCGTCAAACTTCCCCTTCCAGCCACCATGGAGTCACAATCAGCGGCGATGAATGGCACGCTGACGAAGCTCTTCACGTGGACCGATGTGGTGTAAAGGAATGCAGCTGTAAAACAGGCGAAGAACATAGTTTTATTAACCCTGCTTGACAGCGCTGCTGCCGAACAGTTTCAGGTCACGGTACTGACTACGACCAAGTCGGTCGTCGTCGTGGCTTCGGATACTTGTCGAGTGAACCAAGATATAGATTTTGAAACAACGTAAATCCCAAAGCTAGTTTTTTTTTTTTTTTTTTTGGGGGGGGGGGGTGTTACAATTAGGCAGAGCAAATATAAATCAACCGGGAGGTTGATTTATATTTGCTGCTTGGGAAACTACCTGCTAGAGGGATGGCGACCCTGATCATCAGCCGTACGGCCGCGACATGACGTCACAGGGGTGCAGCGCCAGTGTTCCTCGACTGAAAGCTAACACGCTTGCCGCCCGCTAAAGAGCAGCTGGTCGCATCTTTAAAATCGGTTTTAGTGACTTAGGCCCCTCACCTTGAAGTAGTATTTCGGCTGTGATCATATTTTTTGTCACTTTAGGAATACCAGTCATTTATTTTGGTTTCGTTTTCGACCTGAGTTGCCCTTTAAATTATGTGCTCAAAAGCTTCTTTCTTTTTTTTTTTTTTACAGAATCCTAACAGAAGTTTGACGTACTCGTTACGCCTCACGCCCTAGTGAAAAGCATGACGGAACTTGAAATGACAGACTAATTTTTAATAAAAAAACTACGGTTTTTTCGTGGGCCCAATGTTTTAAGAATTAAACAAAATATTGCACAAATAAAGTTGAGTCCAGGAATGGGTACTTGTCAGTGCTCGCGACGTTCGATTTCTTTCTTGCTCATCATTCGCCAAATTAATATAAAAATTTAACCAACTCAAAACAATGTTTCCGCAGCATAGCCAAGAGGTAAAAACTACTAAAATATAAGCAATACACAATTATTTCCCTGTTAAATACATAAAGGCAGAGAAAAAAAACAGCAAGGAAAGTTTACATTGTGGATTAAAATCTAGTGCTGAGATCGGTTCAAAAATAAACAACAGCGATTCAGTGGCATCAAACGCATTCTTATGACGTGACGCTGTTTGAGAAGCGGGACATGTGCACCTGCTAGTTTGTTTTACCGCTGCAGGTTTCAAGAACTCGCGCCATGTCGGAAAATAACCCGCAATAAACATTCTTGCTTATACTTAAGGATATATTTACCCGATTTATAATAATACATACAAGAAAATGCCTGAAATTCAATATAGCTTATAAAGATTTGTTTGCACCAGGAGTCAACGAATTGTCTTAATTACAGCTCAGTCCTACAGGGAAACCTTTAAACACAAGTATTTTCTGCACACGAGGGAAGGAGTTCACGGAAAGTGAACAATTAAATATTCCAAGGCGCAGCCGCCGTGGCTGAGAGTCGTCTTGCGAGGAGCGAATTCCGTGTTCCGCACGCTGATACGAGGCTGGCAGTGAGGGAATCCCGACGTTGCCGCGAAACTTCGTTCTGACGTTGTGGCTGCTGACCGCTGTCAAATCATCAACAGGATAACGCGATGAGTAGTATCTGTAGTGTCGCGGCAGAAAGATATGCGCGCGATACATAGCGATCTGCGACCACAGTTGTTTACGCCATGTACTCGGGTTTCCACATAGCCGCCTCATAAATGGATTCCTATAACAGGTCTGTAGCACAGTCCCTACTTAAACGAGTTACTTGAAGCATCGCCGCACACAGACAGCATGAACACGTTAGTATGTACACTCAATTCTCGCTGCGATTGCGGCAACTTCTTTCAGCAACAGAATAGGAGTCTCAATTAGTGTAGATTTCAAAGACTTAGAATGTGTAACAGAAAACAATATAAACAACTTTGTATAGTATTAACATTTGCGCATAACGTGAATGAGAGATTGCGGCACAAATTCCAGCGCCCTGATTAATTTTAAGTTTATTCTTGGGGTTGATCATGTGTGTAATGATAGCGAATCCATCAGTGCATGTTTTAATTTAATGCTAGGACATTTCTTTTCAACGTCCTTAGCTCAGCCCTGGTGCTTAAGATCATCACTCCAAAAGTAACAGTTTTTCAGTATCGAAGCACACCATGTTCCTCATAAGAGATTCAATTCTTTTCTAAGCCTTCGAAGGCAAGTTTTTGTAACTGGGTGGCATTCACTTTCGGTCATATTTCAGTCTGTTTGTTCTGAGGCCGTGTCTAAAGGCAATCAAACTTGTTCCATCGTGTCCTACCAGGACATCCTCGAGCCCTGCCTCGTCCTGCTGGCAGCCTGCTACTTAGCACCAAACTCCTACCAGGCTGCCGCTGTTCACGTCCCCGTGGCCACCAAGGTGCTGCGTCAGCCGGTGGTACACCACCAGATCGATGTGGTATACGTACCGCCCCACGCCCACGGGTACACCATCAGCCAGCAAAAGGTCGTCCACCCCAAGACCACCGTCACCAAGCACGACCCCTTGTTTGGGTGAGTTTCGTTTTGCTTCTATTAAAAAGTGGACTGTTTCAGAATCCTTGTTCATATGAATAATACTCGATGAGACAATAAAAAGATCGACCTTATCGCATGATGTATGTGAGCTGTCATGTCGTAGTTTGTTGGTAAACTTGTATTCTAGGTAACGTTGGTCTATTCATAGCATTTAAATTTATATTTCGAACGTGTCTTAAAGTTACTAGGCAGCAGTCCGTATATGCCAAGTGTGAAAGGGTTAGCCTAAAGCCATAAATGGGAGAAAGTTATAAATACCTTATAACATGTGATACCGACGCGGAAGTCAATTCGGATTTAACTTGCCGTACTATGTTAACGGAAATATTAACAATAAATCGCTTTAGGGACATGAAAGTACTTTCCTCAGCAGTCAGGCATTGTATATGTTTACTTGCTGCTTACGCTCTCGTCGATAACTTCTTTTGTTTTAAGAGTAACCCATGACATGACTTTTACACCCGCAGTGCCTTCCACCAGGCCGAGGTGCACCACGCTCCAGTGGTGACCGGCTCCCATAGTTCCGTGCACCAGAGCAGAGGTGGACACTTCGTGCATCGCCCGGTCGGCACCAAAGTCTACTAGGCACCCCCTACTGCCGCAATCATCCTTTAATTAGCATACCCACATTTGAAGGACGTCAATAAATGCCACTTAAACTTGCGGTGCAAATGTGACGTGCACTGATACGAGTCCAAACTGTGTTATGAATAGGGAATTGCCTGAGACCGTCGCTCGGTTAATTAATGAATTAGTTAAATATTTATCTAGATAGAATGTCATTTAATTCATTTATAAATGCCTTATTATTTCAGGCCGCTAGCATGCAGATAAGATAGGAACATTTGAAATATTGAGAAGTAGAAGATACACGTGAAATATTGTCGTACACAAAAAATACAAAAAAAGAAAGGGTAAAAAAATCTGGGTGATGATCAAGCGGTGGTCATGCTTGAAAAAATGGCGGACTAGAGAACAAATTAAGATAAAAATGCGTTTTACAAAATATTTTAAAAATCTGAACTTTTGTTACTGTGTAGAATGTGAGCAAGGTCGGGCGATTGAAATTTATAGACATTACGTAGAGGAGGAATTCATTCCAGACGAGACAAACCTTCAGGTTTTTTTTACTTTGCAGAGTGTGATGCTAAGAGTTTTCATTCTTCTCTGGACGTTTCACACGAAAGGGGTTACGATCTTCATTTATTTTTTCGTAACAAGAAATGCAATTTTGTTGAAAATAGCAAATATGAAGCCGTCAAAAAAAAAACATTGAAACGCCTGATTAATTTTGCTTTTTTTGACTATTACTTGCGAGAACGTAGTTGATTTGTTGAGTTTTTGTAATTTTTTTCAAATGTTAAATAATTTTTTTTGTAATCTTAAAATCATACACTATTGCATTGTCACCACGCAAATGGAATATTTTTGATTCAGGGAATTCAAAAACGCATATGAAGGATCACCTGGAAACGCGCTTTCAAGCTTCAGTTATTAATCGCAGTGTTTATCCGCTATTTACTAATTTTGGACGTTGCTTGACTATAGTCTAAAGTAAAATCTACAACCGGAACAAGGTAAGAAAAAGACGGAAATTTGGTGGGCTTGGCATTGTGTTTAGGCCAGTGTTTGATGAAAAACAAACGGTTTTAGGGATGGCCAACAAAACATTATTTTTGTCTAAGACTAGTCAAAATATTAGGCACTTGAGAACAACGGCTATCTGCACTAAGGCCTCATTTCAAACTACTTCTGTTCACGCTCCGCTCATTGAAAAGCACGGCAAACGGGCCGAGGCACGTAGCTGGTCTCGCCATGCCACTGCCTCCTTCCGCACGATGAACACCGTCTCCCCTGGTCACAAAGATTTTGGCAACGAGGGCGTCTGCACACCAGATCCGCACGACAACGCAGCAATCTGATCCTGCAGCATCATCTACCGCAATTTTTCGCATATTGTCTGGCAATGTCGACGCGGCAACGTTACCCTGCGGCTTGAAGCTAGGCTTCCAAACAGACCGCGATACGGGTGGTCACCTCTAACGTCGATCCGCTTCACTCGGGGCAATTAAATTAGGATCTCGGGTTGAAGCATACGCCAAGCGTCGTAGGAACTGCCTCGAGTTCGGCAAGCGACAGCCCACTCAGAGCGTCGACCGCCGCACCGGCAGCGACCGGCTCTGGCGACCTTCACGGCGTTGAGTTTAATGGACGGTGTTCGGAAAATGGGAGACCGCTGTTGCTGGCGTCAGACTCGGCGTTCTCGTGCGCCTTTATTCAGGAGCCGCTTTGCTGCCATGAAGATGGTGTCCCCTGCAGATACACTTTATTGTGCGGAAGGACGACGGCGGTATGGCAAGGTCAGGTACGAGCTTGGGCCCTTTCACCGTGAATTTCTATTGGCAAAACGTGAACAAGAAGAGTATTAAAAAAAGCGCAGATGGCTATTTTCTTTTCTTGCTGCTAAAATTTTACGTGTTTTAAACGAAAAGCATGCTTTCAACTCCCAATTTAAACTACATTTTTTTCTCAATAACTTGGGGTTCGAATACCAATGTCCCTGATACTGATCTGTAATTAAATATGGAATGGAGACGATATTAGATATGCCGGTGACGTGAAATCAAAAGTAGAAAACAAAGTTCACTGGTAACCGGAATATAGTGACAAAAAATGAAAGACGTTTACAAATCTTTGTAATAAGAAATTCGAGCGCAGCTCTTGAAAAGGAGGAGGGAGTGTATGGCCCACCTCCACCTCCGTACCCTCTCCTCCTGCTCTTCTCCATCTCCCTCCTCTCCCCTCCTCTATCACCTCCTCTCCCCTCCTCCAATTCAATTTCCCGTTAAATATACACGAACTCATCTCTGTGACGTCACGGCGTGGTGGAGGCGCGTCGGTCGCACTTCCGGTATGGGGCTGTGGGCAGAAGTCCCCATGCTGGACGTGTACTCCTGCGTTGTTTTGAAAGGAACCAGACAAAAACCTGCCTTCTCGTCAAAACGCCGCGACTGGGGCCGTACCAAAAGTGTCGAGAAAGGTTTGAAGGTCAGTTTTCACGTGCTCGGTTCGTCCGAGAATCTGGATATGTGCCGTGAAAAGGGAAAAGCAGACGTCGTCGGACAACGATTGCTTGGGCGGGAAGCGCCTTGGGTTGAATTCACGGATACTTGTGGTCATCAGATTTATTTGTTTTGTTCCAACATGAACGCCAGAAAACCGTCGAGTTTTGCGGACCACCTGCGGACTACGTTCAGTGCGTCTTCAAGTTCAAACGGCCGCCTGATTGTTCGAACTGTCGTCTGCTCTTTCAAACGTTTCTGCTTGTCGTCTGCTCTCTTAGACGACGCCGGTCCGTCGACCAAACGTTGGCCCGGTACTTGCGATAAGAAGTAAGTGCAGGCCTCAAAAGTCTGAAATTTGAAGGTTAGTAAGCAGGCTCGATGTAAACAGTAGTTACAAGGAGATGTTGATCATTGTTACCAGTGACCATCACCGACTTGTTATGCGTAATTCAGTTGGTCCGATTCTTCTTGCGATTTTCAGTATCGACGTCGACCATCTCAGCTACGGTTGACGCTTTTGCAGCCCGAGCGGCGTCGCGACTGAAAATTCCGAGCGAAATCTCATCATGCGAATCAGGCTTTAGCGTACATTCTGCGGTGTCCACGCGGAATGAATCGCCACATGTCACATTATTTAAGCGAAGTTTTGCGGAATAACGAGCCTCTGTAATTTCGCTGACGCCACTCAAGATAGTAAGACATCGCCAGGAAGACGTAGAACCAACAATTCGAACGCGAAAAAGGGCAGGGGACTCACACTGACGCCGACAACATCGCATTTCATTGGTGTGTTTATGGGCGACGGCGAGCTTTTGCCCACACCCCTATCGCGCATGCGCGGCGCCGGTGGCGTCCGCTAGGGGCGCTCCGGGCGCTCCGGTTTGTTTGTAAACATGAGTTGGTGTATAGCGGGGAAAATGACGTCACCAGACATGGTGTCATATCACCTATGAACAAATTCAGTTTCTCCGCTAGATTTAGCGGGAAAATTGACGTCCCGTGACCTCAACACCAATTCAATTCACCGATAAATTTAGCGGGGAATTGAATTTCTGTAGAGGTTCCACCGTAGAGGGAAATTGAATTGGTGTTTAGGTCGCGTGACGTCAAATTTCTTGCTAAATCTCGCAGAGAAACTGAATTTTTAAGCTTACATTTAGCGCGGAATCGAAGTGGTGTTGAGGTCACGTGACGTCGATTTTCTCGCTAAATTTAGCGCGGTTACGCGTACGCCGACGTCAACGCCGACGCTGCGAAACACGGAAACGGGCGCCTAAGAGCTGCTCTCTAAAGAAGAGAAAAGTAAACACGAGGCGTAATCTTCCAAAGATAAATATGCTGTAAAGCCTTGTAAGTTTCACGAAAAACGTTCTGGCGATTTGTTCAAGGGAGCCATATTCGCGAGCAATGAATTTTACGAATTCTAAAGGCTGGATTGATTTCCAATCTCTAGACGCGAAAGACATACGCGTGTCCTTAAAATCAGCGAATTTTAGAGTTTGAGATATCTTCGAAAATTATAAGGACTCGCGAATATTCAGGGTTTTTCAGTACCCCGTAGAAATATGGGAAATGGACGATTCTTGAATGCACTGTGCGAACTATAATTGTGTACTGCAGGAACGTATAACCACAAGAAGGAGTTCATCATGGGATTTTCCAAAACTTGATGATGATGATGATGATGATGATAATTATAATAATAATAATGTTTATTTCCCATCATCACAGAGTGATGGCGGAGGTGAGAAAAAATTGCGAATGCTCACCTCCTTTACATCAGGCAGCAACGGGACCAGAAACGATTTCGCAGTACAAACAAAACACAATACGCATACATTCTCAGGTCTTACGTAAGCTAAGCCAAATATAACTTAATATGCTATAAGCTAAAACATAAGGTGACACGTTCTGATTAAAAATCAATAACTAGAAAGAAGCATGAAGTTACGAAATAATTTTTAGGAATTACCCGTCTGGATGAGAAGATTACGCAGATCTGAATTGGAGACAATGTGGAAGGTAATGTTTGTTTCAACAAGTTCGTTTAAAACTGTCGGCAAGTGATGGTTAACCCTCCGGCGTCCGTAGTTGGTCCTCACGAGAGCCTAGCATCCAGCGAGGTTTATGGCGGTGCGGATACGGCGATTCGAATGACTGTAATAAGGTTAGCATCGCATCGAAATGGTGTTGATGTCACTTAAGTGCTCAGTATTGTAGCATCGTAGTAACCTATAAATGTATAGAATAAATATATCTATAATTTTGAAGTGAACAAATAAATGAAGAGTTTTTCTAAACAAAGGACATTTTATATAGGTTTGTATGTGCCATATTGGCCCAAACTTGCGTACATTTATTCAAGCGAGAGCAAGATAAAGGGCGATATCAGAAGCGTTTAGCCCGTTTGCGAGACAATATGAATATGGCAAATATAGTCACTAGCATCAACCAGTTTCAACTTCTCAATTTCGTCCACTGCCTTTACACGATTATTTTGAAAATGCACCATTAAAAGTCGCGTGTTGGTCCTCCCTGGCATGATCATGTATTTAAAACAGTGTTCTTTCTACGCCCTTCATTAATTGTTCGATGAACTCTTTCCAAATTTGCATTATTTCAGTTAGTCTGAAGTCGACCAGATGGTGGTTGATTTGCGACTGACATGCCGCCTCTTGAAACAAAACCAAGAATGGTTGACCTTCGCTTTTGTATGAGGTTTGGTTTTTTGTTGTTATTTTTTACAGAAGTATATCAATCGCAAAAGATGTCACATTTACAAAATAAGGAATCAACTCGAAACTAATAAGACACCACCACTCACAGAACACATCGGAACCAACAGGGTACACGGAGTCGTTTTCAAAATGTTTACAACAAACGCTAGAGGTTTTCAAATTTCGCTTTCCTGTCTTCATCTGTGATGAGACATTACTTTCTTAACTTTATTTTGTCCGAATCATAATAAAATTAATTAAAAACGTTCAGCCTTTCCACTGTGGTGAAGAAGGAAGACCAGCGAAGCTGTACTATGGATGGGAATAAAGTAATGGCTGGCTGCAAGTCGGCAAGTCATGAGTGGAAAGACTGGAAAGGATGCACTCCATCTATGAGCGACGGCGGCAAGCCAGACAACCGGCAAAACGGTTGTCTGGTTGCTGCGCCGCTTATAGATGGCGGTAGCTGTCCAGAGTTTTCTGTCATAAATTGTTTGCTCGCGGACACGATACTGGGGAAACTAGCCCTTAACAGCTCAGCTGTAGAAAACGTTCACTTACACTCTGCCTCTCGTGGTCAGCCATCATGTAATCGCCGAATGCTGCTTGTACGTGTAGGCAAAATGCAATCCGACAAATGACCCGCTTCAGCTAGAGCTTCCCAGCTTCGCAAACTGAAGTGGAAATCTACAAGCTATGGAAACCAGACCAAGTGATTCGTAACGAAGCATCATTCACACCCCAAGTTGAAATTTCATTTACTTTGTCCCCCCTTCCCGTCATTAATACCGTTTATTCGTTTTCGACAAATATGTACAAAACAAGTTTCTGAGATATAGATCGGCTACAAGACGCTTACATTAATTATATGCATAGATAGTTTTGAAAGTCACGACTGCACACCAATCGATCATAATGTGGACTCTGGTCGTGCCATTTTTGACTTTCTGGCAATTCGAAAACCTTAAGCAACAAAATGAAGAACTCGAGCCTTATACAACCGGATTACGACCTAGAGCGCTTAGGAGCTGCCATATCTGCCGTCATATGGATTGTTTTAACAATTATACAGCCCGGAATAGCGTTCATACAAATTTCTTTAGATATATATACCTATCTTATGTTAATGACTTAATGTAATTGTATTAAGCTCGACGCTGACACAATAGACATTGTCCACTAAGAAATGGACAATGACCCCGGGATCATGCTATTACAAATGCCCAACAAGTTCAACTCTTCACGCTCCACAAAAAGAAGTAATTTGTTGTAACGAGCTTTTAAGAAAGCGTGATGGAGGTCTACCCCAAGGGGCATCTGATTTTTTCGATCTAGATAAAAATTTTAGCTAGGGCAGCATGACTGCTAGTGGCTCTTTGAACACGTAGTAGTAATACTCGAATGCGTGCGGGAACGATGCTCATTCGCATTGAAACAGGCGGGCCTAAAACAAAATACTCTCTCTGATGCAGGAGTGCACAAGAAAAAACTGTATTTGTACTGGCGGGTACCAAAAAAGGAGTCTTTGGGAGAATGGAACACTCATTGTGGTTTTTAAAATGGTCATCTACGCTTACACAAAAAGCCAGCGAGCTGCTTTCTACCAATGTGCTTAAAACGTGTAAACAATAATGTGCACCATCGCATCTACTCGGCGAAGATGTTCTTTTCCGCTAGTCTTCTCCTATGTAACCTAGCACTGAATTGAGCGAGCGTCATAGCAGAAAAACAACCGAAAACGGTGTAAGGGGAGATGTACTAGACTATACTGGCTGTGCTTTACATGAGCCGTCTCGTAACTGCTGTTCGCTAACTTCCGCCCTGCAAGCTCTCACTGAATACATATATCACGTACTTGAAGACGAGGAATCAATACTGATATTATAACTTTACTTGTAAATGTAATAAAAGTTTGATTCATCTTTATTCTCCGTAGGTTGAATCCATCATGTATAAAATAACCGGGGTGCACCAGTTTCTTGCAAGGAACAAAACCCTAACATAGCCAAAACACATCGAGTATGAGTGCTGCACCAAAGTACCAAAAATAAGTTTTCATCATGTGAAGACAAATGCATCGCTTCAGGCCAAAGTAAATTCAATCTGGCTGAGCGCAAAAAGATAAAATATAAAATAGTATCTAGCTCATTTCCCAACTGAAGCTGAACTATTTAATTCACAATCCTTCATGTATTTTAAGTTGCCCACAAACACCGTGACGCCTTTTTAGTGGTTCACTTTCCAGATTAGTATGAAACAGCACAACAAAAATGTGAATAGAAAGATAAATTTAAGGAGAAAACAATATAATCAAAATAATTTTTAAATCTTGCGCATTATCAAGAATATCAAAGCTACTATCCGCAGCAATCTGTTCACAATTGTCATACGTTAAGTGTAGCCGTGTCATGGGTTCTGCTTTATTCAAATCAGAAGGATAAAACATTGAATGCGATCTGCAAGAAATCTGAGGAACGAATAAATAAATGCAACAAAGTAATACAGTTGAATCAATTATTGCCACACACGGCGGAGAGCGAGCGCGTGGCTGGCCGAGTGGTTACCGCGCTTGACTTTTGTGCGCAGGCACAGGGTTCGATTTCTGCGAGTTCTGCACGAAAGTCATGCGCGGTAACCACATTCGTGCTGGTGCTGAAACTTCAAATCATGTCTCATTCTTTCGTTATGCAATGTATCCAGTTTCATCAGATCTGCATATCCTATCAGAACTGTAGTAATTATATAAATAAAAGTAGGGATCATAAAGTACAGGTATGAATTTTCTTTGAACATGCTCGATGATATCTGAATTTGTAACTCGAACACAATTCCACAACACGCGGTGGCGGCGCATTCAATTACGGCTACGCACGAGTGAGCAAAACAAACGTAAAAACCAAAGTGAATCAATGCAGATTGTTGGGCTAGTTGGTACTGCGAATTTGACGACATGATGGCGCTTAAGACATGATGGCGCCGTGTTTTCTAGTCTCTCCTTTGTCCTTGTCTTAAGCGCCATCATGTCGTCAAGCAAAGTGAATTCGAAAAATTGCGTGTTACAAGTGTAATGGCTACCAAGATTTTAAAAGATGCATTTGTTATAGCAATGACATGGTGATTGAAAATATATACAGGATCTATGTGCACCCCTAAATCTCGAATAACAGAAACACGAGCAATAGCCTTGTCGTCTGACATTTAAAAAAAGGTCACAGTATTACGCTTTCTCGAAAATGACATAATTTTCGTTTTTGTCTCCTTCAAAACAGGGCCATTCAGAGAACAACACGCCGAAATTGAATTTACATCACGCTGTAGACGCTCACAGTCCTTCACCATATGAAACACACTAAACAACTTAATGTCGTCATCAAATGAACAGTAATTGCGAGTGTTTAATGCGGAAGATATATCGCATACAAAAATTAAAGAAAAAAAGGACCAAGATTGCTGCCTTGTGCAACACCCGAAGTAGATAAAAAGAAGCGGATAAAGACCTTCACACTTGCACAAAATTTACCCAATGAGATAAATAACTTTCAAAAAGCCGATAGTGCTTATAACGCAGACCGCAGTTTCATGCATAGCCTTCTCAAAAGTAGCTCATGATTTACTTTATCGAATGCTGTAGTCATATCCCGGTACACGACATCTGCTTGGTTTGGCTATGTACAAATGGTACGACATGATTCCAGAAGGAGCACAGGCTGGTCTCCGGAGATCGGCCTTTCATAAAACGGTGCTGCTCTGAAATAGTGTTTTGACAAAAATATGTATAAAGGCGAGTATACAAAACAATTTCGAAAACATTTGATAAACTACAAAACTTAGAGCCAGGCCGATAATTGTTATCCGTCGAACGATCGCCCGATTTATGCATTTCTTGGCATTTACACTACGTCCACCCTTATTCGCATTTACACTACATCCACCCTTATTAGAATCATAGTGTCGTTCCTTGCGAGATTATAGGTAAATGTATAAAGCGAATTTTATTAATTTTACTGCAGGTGTGTCACTGGAGCCGAGCGTCAATTTTACAATTTAGTACGCACTATTCGTTCTATTTCAAGAAACTCAGTTTCAGAGCAAAATATATTCGATAAAGTGAAGCCTTAATACTTTTTGAAGAGTTGTTTTAACGTGTCATGCACCATTTATTTACACAAACGTACAACAGGATAGTTTTAGTTACATCAAAGGCATGCAGCGGACCACACAAAAATAGCTATTTAACCTCAATGAAGAAAGCGGTGCACAGGAAATACAATGTTCATCATAATTCAAGGCGCAGCCGTCGCGACATGCAGTCGTCTCCCGCGGGTAAAGAAACGTGCCATGCACTTTGATGAGATGCCGGTAGTACGCGAACTTTGATGTTGCTGCTAAACTTCGCTCCAGTTGGTGACCGCGCTCAAGGCAGTCGCAGCTAGGATAACACGATGAGTAGTTTTTGCAGTGTCGCGACAAAAACATGGGCGTGGCTAACTGCGGTATGCGTCAAAACTTTCTTAGGGCACCTACCAGTATTTCCTCATTGTCGCCCATAAAACCACTCCTGCAACATCCCTGTCAGCACACTCTTCGCTCCAGCGAGTTCCTCGAAGCAACTCCGTCCACAGACAACATGAACACCCTCGTGAGTACACTCAGTGCGCTGCTTCGATTTAAGAGGAATATGTCATCAGTAGCCAACGACCACTTCAGTTTGTGCAGGGAGCAAAGCTATTTACGTGTAAAGCGAAATAATTTTATGACATTTTAATTTTTAAGTTTCTGTATTCACGCAGCTGTCTGACCAGAGATCGGAAGACATTCCTGCATCACGGTTCCATTAGAAACTGGTTATTTGGAGCAATATATTGAGTTTCGTCTATGGATCCATCTAGGAAACAGAACCTTAAGGCAGTTCGCTTACCCGTTATACCACATCAGTGCTCGTTTTTAAGTGAAAGCCGACATTTCCCTTTTCGGCGTCCACGATTCGTCTCTGGTGTTCTCGATCGCCGTCGTTCTTGAAGAGTAGGTGCTCATCAGAGCTAACTCGCTACATGCTCCTCATTGAGTATACAGTGTCGTCGCCAATCTCAGCCAGCGACATCTTTAAATGTATATGATGTTCAGTGGCGGCTAATGTTGAGTTTGTTTCTGCTAAAGTCACGCAAAACGCAAGCTTCTACAACGCTTTCGCAACGTCCACTTGGCATGACCAACGCTTCTCTTTTCTGGCAGGTGATAATCGGAACCTTGGTTGCGATTATCAACAACGCACTAAAATATGGCGTCCACCAATGTTTCCCGTACCGTCTAAATAAGAGCCTGTTCCGTATTGTCCCTACAGGCAACCCTCGTGCCCTGCCTCGTCCTCCTGGCCACCTGCTGCCAGGCCGGATACGTGGCACCTTACGCCTACCATGCTGCCACCCTTCACGTCCCTGTAGCCACCACGGTGGTGCGTCAGCCGGTGGTGGAGCACCACAGCGAGGTGGCCTACGTGCCACCCCACGCCCACGGGTACACCATCAGTCAAAAGAAGGTCGTCCACCCCAAGACCACCGTCACCAAGCACGACCCATTCTTCGGGTGAGTGGCATACCGCTTCTTTAGAAAGCAGAGACCGTTTGAGAATTAGTGCTCTCAAGGACCTATGCGTGCAGCAGATGGAACTTGGAGCATATTTATATTTATGAACTATCAAATAGTTTTCTGCTCGTGATCCTACATGACAGGCGGCGTTCATGGCATAAATATCATTTTATCATGCTTAAAAGTTGTGAGCCAGTGCAAGCACGCCGAAAAAAACATTTCAGTTACTTGAAGTTGCATCGCAGGAAATGTTATGTGTGGATCATATAATACCGACGAATATTGATTATTGTGCCAACCAAAATTTACATTGTTAATGATGACAGCAGTACAACAACAGAGCTATTGTAACAGTATAAAACTAATGCTGTTGAGCAGCCTGATTTTCGAAACTTTAATTTTTTTGGAGGGGGACTAACACATGAAATATATTTTCTTTTGTCAGCACCTACCACCAGGCCGAGGTGCACCACGCTCCAGTGGTGACCGGCTCTCACAGCTCCGTACACCAGAGCAGAGGTGGACACTTCGTGCACCGCCCGGTCGGCACCGTCGTCTACTAAGCGCCATCGCTTCTAGAATAATCATGTTCATACCATACTCACATTTGAAGCAAATAAATGCGACTCACTCTTCCGGTTCAGAGTGAAGTAGCCCCTGATATGTATAACCAACCTTGTTGTTCTTTAAAAAGCACTGCCTTACTCCTTGGCACTAGTGTGGTATTGAACAAAATACATTAGATTTGTCTATTTACATGCTAAAATATGAGCAAGTACGAGTGACACTTTTAGAAGTCCGAGCGGAGGTTTGGGGTTTGGGCATTCCTTCCAACGAATCTAAAATGTTTGTATTGCATATTGACTGATTTTGACGCTAAACGTTTCCATTTCTAAACATATCAGGCAGTGGATACTTCGACGTCACCATTCAAAATAGCTTTACATATTATTTGAATACCTGTGACGCCACTTTCCGAAGATGTGAAAACATTTTCAAATCTAAATGTTCGTTTCTCCCTATTTCGACATCTGGAACTTGGGAATTAGGAGCTTCAGACTTCGGAGTTTGGACAAATATCATCTGCTGATGCAGGCGGCGTCGCGGTTCAGCATGAATTTTCCGAAAACAAATGTGCAGTCGACTGCAATTTTTATGTCCTTTAAAATAATCGTAAAATGCACAAAAATATCAAAAGAAGAACATGCATTATCAGGCCGCACGTCACGTTTGCATGGTTGTGCCTAATATTACAAATGCGGCACCGTTGCTTTTCAAATTTTATTTCATGTGTTTTATATAGACAAAGTAGCTGAATAACTTGTCACAAAATTTGCAGGTGATTGGTATATTTGTGTATCTCGTACAACCGTTCCAGAACCTTTGTTCGTTCGCACCAGTAAAGAAACATCAATGTGAAATGTTTGCATTCACAACCTTTATTTAATTTTTCGATCGTTTCGTAGTTAACCTTCTCGTTATGCACGAACCAAAACAAAAATCTAAACTAAACCACTAACTCGCGAATCATGGTTAAAACAGGGTGGGAGCCAGATGCAAGGCGGTAGAACAACCCTAATGATAACACGATTGGACAATACGGAGGAGCAAAAAGCGTGCAAACATTCTCAGTGTTACGTAGTGTACGCACTTAGATTTGTTGCATGTAGGCAAGACAGAGGGATATACAACTCGCCATTGTTGTAGATTCAAAATTATGAGTGAGGCGCGTGCCGAAATGACGAGTGATCAGACCATCGCCGCCCGGCGTGTTACGTCCGAAAAGCTCAACTGTCAAGACAGTCCCATACACACGCTTAATAAGATACGCAGCACATGACTTTTATTTTTCTCAAGACGTGTCACAAGTCATTTCTCTTTTCGTAGACAAAATTACATTTTGTTGTACTACAGAGTAGGTATAAAGCAGATGACCAGAAAAAAAATATTGAAACGCCTAATTTTTTTTTCTGCCGATTATTTGCGAGCATATTGGTGTCCTTTTTTGAGCATTCGCAGATTTTTTCAATTGTTAAAAAAAAAAATTTTGCATGTAAACTTGAAATCATACACTATAGCATTGTCAGCCGTAAAACTGATATATCTTAGATTGAGGAGACACAAAACACGTAAATGAAGGACCACCAGGAAACGCCCTATCAAGCTTCAGGTTTTCATAAAAGTGTTTCTTCGCTATTTGCGAATTTTAGACATTGTTTGACTAGTCCTAAGTGGAGACTACAACCTGTACGAAGTAAGAAAAGAACACAGAAATTTGGTTAGCTCGACACTGTGTTTAGACCAGACTTGAGCCTCTATCAAATACACTACTCAAGATACTGTATTTAAAATACTTTTTGAAGTACCATGGTACCTTGCCAAAACTTTTGATCGAGAGTATTTGATACTCTATTTTAATTATATTTCTCAGTCTCTTTTAACATTATCTCAAATTCATTTTTGACATACCGCCATTTTCCGAGTTTTTGGTATGAAGTGGGTGGGCATGGCACGAGCAAACGTGAAAATTCTTCCAGCAACCAAATCCTGTTGTTAGCGCCTTTTTAGCTACGGTGACTTTGATTGAGCTCGTGAAAAAAACATCGCTTTTTTGCCGATTGTGACTCAAATTTCAGCCCAAAGTTCGTACAATGAAGGTTCTTCCCTCGCCTCCCCAAAGGCGCCTTTTGTTCCCAGAGTTTCTCCCGAAAAATCCTCAAACAAAAAGAGGTGTTTTTACGGAAGTAACGATTGCCACAGTGAGGCGCAGTGCAGACCGGGAAGCGACCTACGACAACAATGCAGACTTCAGTGCCAAGAAAACAACAAATAGTAGAAAATAAAAAGTCGACACACAGAAAAACAAAATTTTTGTATTGCTTTTTTGTACATTTGACCCTGCTACGGCAAAACGTCGAGATTTTCTTTTGTTTCTTTTCTTTTTGTCGTTTGCCCGTCATTTATTGCCTCTCGCGAACACTGTCTGTAAGTGAACATTGATAAGCAGAGAACAGGACAGGAAACGAAGTACGAGCAGGATGACCTCTCGAAATGCCAACAAAACGTTACCCAACGTTGAGTGCCTTTTTGAACACAACCTACTTGAAGAAGGTGCGACCGCTCCTTGGCTATTATGTGGGTTCTCTTTATTATCCATTCACTCATATCCGTTTATCAAGTTCGTTTATAGTGAACTCCCCATATAGGGAATATGGATTGTAGTTAAACGATGCGTCTAATGTGCGCCGCAGGACGTGATATTTAGCGACGTCACTATTGGCGAGGTGCTCTGACCCGTTTGTTGCCCCCACACCTAAATGTTTACCGAACATGAGGCCTGTGCGCATGCCAACAGGCCTTAGTGGGCATGCTCATACCATCTGTTGTTTTAATAGAGCGCGGGGCACAGTGTAATGTAAAATCTAAAATTTAGTGACGTCACGTTAAGTGCCGGATCTCTCCCGAAAGCAGTTGTCAGAGGATGCGAGCTTGACCCACTTGGGCTTTTCTGCTGAGCGGGGCACCATGCATGCTGCGATGATCATGCAGGCCGGAGTGGTAACAATAGAGCCCCTCCTCCTTCTCACCGGAGAACAAGAACTCCAGCCGAACGCTCATTCCGTGTTTGGTTATTTCAGCCGAGCGCTTAGTCATTGTTATTCGTTGTGCCTATTCGTGCAGTTCTAAAGTTAACCGCTTGGGGCGCCACGGTCTGATCTCCTCCCCACTAAAGCCAGAACTGTGTATAGAGAGCATTTGCTCAATAGGAGGTGCGGGCAGAGCCAGGGCGTGCACCAGACGCAGTAAGTGGGCTTGAATGCTCTCTTGGCCAACCAGAAGCCTAAAAGAATCCCCAAGCGGTGGTAGTGAGAAACTGTTTTTATCATAGCTATATGTTGGCATAAGGTTTTAATAAGCGCGTAATAGTGAAGTGTAGTAACCCTTCATGGCTGAAAATAGGGTGCACGCGATGTTCCGATCATGATCAGGCAGAAAGATGTAAGAAACGAATGTGCCGCTCAACTCTGTTTTGCTCGGACAGAGTGTGAGCACTCGGACGGCATATTCCCGGCCCTCGGCGCTTGGCGTCACTCTCAAAAGAAAGGTGTACTATTACACCCTTGGTTCCTATAATAAACCCCAAAACTTCATTGCGACGTACAGCGCCCTATAGTCGAGGATGCGACGCCGAATTTTACGAGGGGCTTGATAGCCGTGTGGTACAGCCTATTAAAATAGCCAATGTGCGTATTACTGACTACAAAAAAAATATCGGGGTTTTCTTGGTCCTAGTGCAAAAACTCAGTGATTTTTTTAAGTGGTCTTTTGATACGTCCTTTAGCTATTTAAAAAGTTATATCACACCGTTATAAAGCCCCTCGTTAAATTTGAGGGCGTCTGTTCGACTATAGGGTGCTGTACGTCGAAATGGCTTGGGGTGTATTATATGGGACAAAAAGGGTGTAAGGTGATACTTTTTTTAGAGTGTACGGATATGTCGATCGTTCCGATAGTCGCACTCTTCCACCATGATTTTGGATGACCGTGACTGAAACATCACGTGCTCCATATTTTCAGTCTCTGAGAGTTACTCCGACGCACTTATTAAGTTTGTTTCTTACGACCACCGCCAGGGTATTATTTCCGCCTTCTGGTTGGCCGCATTCGAATTTGTGAAGGTGCCTGGAGCACACCTTAGCCCACTTTTGGCAAATGGCGCCTCGTGACTTGTCTCCTATACTTCCCAACGAATTGCCCCGCTCCCTACATACACGGGCCTGGAAAAAGCGACCCCTTCTTGTTGTCCCAGAAATGTTTTGTAACATGTATCAGTGATAATGCTACGCGCGTTGCCAAACAAGCGCGTATCCAAACAATAAAGAGAAAAAACGCTCGCG
Organism: Ixodes ricinus; assembly: GCA_037355805.1. NCBI lineage: Eukaryota > Metazoa > Arthropoda > Arachnida > Ixodida > Ixodidae > Ixodes > Ixodes ricinus. The sequence goes on along the minus strand of JAZHYW010005259.1, from coordinate 49,988 downwards.
TGGCCGAATGGTTACCTCGCTTGGCTCTCGAGCGGAGGCTCCGGGTTCGATTACAGGGAGCGGACTCCTCTTTTATTTATTCTTTCAACTTGACATTCTCGTAAATTCGAGAACCTTGTCGTCTGATAGAGTTACGAATGTTCTACGCGCCTAACGTTCTACGCCCAATGTTTCAGAAACCCACGCGTTTACAAAAAGCTGCTCAGAGTGGCGGTCCGGAGTCAGTCTCGCCTAGCTCTCGATCCCGCTGTTTCGACGACCACGACGCCTGCGACGCTGGCCTTTCTCGTTTTTTTTTTTTTTTTTTGGGCACAAGATCGCCTTAATAAACATTAAGTTTCTTCAGTTAATCGCCGCCTCATCATTTGTCATTCGTGACAATACTCCTGCACCTTGTATTTGGACTGCATAAAATAGCCCTACGATACTATTTATTTTTCGTTTTGTGTTGTTGCCTGTTAATAAATCATTCTGGTAAGCCAGATTTGCGCAGCGGTATAATTGTCATTGTCACTGACGTCGATACAAATTACTCAATGCGGACGTACCTTCAAAAGTAATTGAATTACATTTCTAAGTATCTATACTGTACTCAAGATACTTTAGAGTATTTAAGTATTTTAAAATACTACTCGAGTGAAAGTAACTTGAGTTGTATTTTAAATACTTTGTGAAGCAGATATTTACTAAATTAACTTAAATACTTTTATCTAGTATTTTGTCCAACCCTGGTTTAGACCAAACTTTCAGAAAAAAGAAACTGCCTTGAGGATGTCCGACGAAATATGATTTTTGTCCTAGACTAGACAAAATAGTAAACATTGAGAATATATGGCTGTCTGTACTAAGGCTTCATTTCAGGCTACTTCTGTAAACGCTCCCTTCATTGAAAAGCAATGCAAACGGGCCGATTCACGCAGGTGATCTCGCCACGCCGCCGTCTTCCCCCTCCCTATAAAAACCGTATGCTATGGTCACAAAGATCTTGGTAACGATGGCGTCTCCAGAATATATTCAAGTGAGAACACGAGGATTTGAAGCCAGCATTAGCTGGCGCCATTTTTGGCAAATTGTCTTGTAATCTCGACACGGCAACGTTACCCTGTGGCTTCAAGCTAGGCTTCCAAACAGACAGCGATACGGGTGGTCATTTCTTACCTGGCTTCGCGTCGCTCGGGGTAATTAAATTACAATATGTGGTTGAAGCATACGCCAAGCGCCTTAGGCACTGCCAAGAGGTCCGGTAGGCGACAGCTTCCCACTCTCAGCGTCGACCGCCGCACCGGCGCTTCCGGCTTTGGCGAACTTCACGGCATTGACTCTAGCAGTCGGTGTTCGGAAAATGGAGACCGCTGTCGCTGGCGTCAGACTCGGCGTTTTTGTGTGTGTTTATTCAGAAGACGCTTTGCTGCCATAAGCACAGTGACCCCTGCAGATACACTTAATTGTGCCAAAGGAGACGGCGCTTTGGCTAGATCAGGCGCGTGCATGGGTCCTTTCTACGAGTTTTTTTTTTTGGTGGTAACGTGGGAAGAAGAGTGATAAAAAAGAGCGCAAATGTTTAATTTGTTACACGACGGAAATCTTACGAACCTTACACGAAAAGAGTGATTTTTAACTCCTAATTCAAAATAAGATTTTTCTTTCTTGAACAACATTGGGTTTTACTATTCATGTGCCTGAATCCGTTTTCGTAACTACAACCGGAATGGAACCGATAATAGATTTATCGATGACCCACAAATAAAGTGGAAAAATATCCACCGGTAGCCGGTAGGCATAAGCAGTAACGATAGTAGCAAACATAATAAAAAAATTGAGATAATAACCACAGAAGCTTAAACGTTGAAAGAAAAATATGCTGTAAAGCCTCGCACGTTTGGCGGACGAAGTTTTCAGTGATTCCGTCAGGGAACTCAAACTCGTGACCGAAGAATTTTGCGAATTCTAACGGCTTTGATTTCGAATCTATAGACGCGAAAAAATATACGCTTGCACTTAAAGGTACACAACACACCACGCAGTTTTTTTTTTAATTTTATTTCTTGCCAGGCAATTTGTTATGGTGTTTGAAGACTGCCCAATCAATATTTTGCTACAGCGTAACTTATATTGTTAATAAATTAAAAACAGAAAACACAGCTGCTCGAAACTGAAGCCGAAACTAGACTGTGAAGTAAGAAGAAATATAGAGGAGGAGATGTAGGCGCAAGTCACGTGGCTGTGCAATATTTTTCTTCTTCAGTCGGCGTATTTGCGGCTTTTTAGAAGCCAAAAAAAATGGGTATAATGATATATATCCTATTCTATTATTATTGAGTGTGTGCCTTCGATGACCCACTAATTTGATTATATTTGGTTGTTATGTTTAAACCATAGAAAACGGAACGTGACCATGGAGAAGATAGTAAGCGCGACACAAACTCGGCCAGTTCTCAATCAGCGGTTTTCGGGAGAGAGGAAAACAAATTTCGAGCCGAAAATTGTGTTTTTTGGGTAGTTGGGCTCTCATTCATCATCTAAAAATAAAAAACCTTGGCCAGCACAAATACGCTGTCAGTGTCCGCTTTAAAGTATCCAAAACCAAAATAATAACCGTGTCTTCGGTTACTATGGAATTCATTAACTTCACCGCCGGTTTGTCGCTGGAGCCGAGCGTCAATGTTACAATTGTTGACGCACTATTCGTTCTAATTCAGGAAACGCAGTCTAAGAGAAAAATAAATTACGAATAAATCGCAGAGCTAGTTATTTTTGAAGAGCTATGTTATCATGTCAAAACACTTTTTATTTACACGAGAAGTAAACCGGAACGCTTTTAGATACATTAAAGAACTGCAGCAGACCACTCAAAAAGCGCCATTTAACCTCAATGAAGAGGGCGGCGCAAAGGAAAGACAATGTTCATAATTGAAGGGGCAGCCACCGAGACTTGCAGTCTCTCCCAGCAGGTAAGGAAACGTGTCATGCACTTTGATGAGATGCCGGTAGTACGCGAATTTCGATGTTGCTGCTGACCTTCGCTCGAGCTGGTGATTGCTCTGAAGGCAGTCGCAGCTAGTATAACACGGTGAGTGGTTTTTGCACTGTCGCGACAAAAACATGGGCGTGGCTAAATGCGGTCTGCGTCAAAACTTGCTCAGGGCACCTCCCAGTATTTCCTCATTGTCGCCCATAAAACCACTCCTGTGACAACCCTGTCAGCACACTCTTCGCTCCAGCGAGTCTCCTCGAAGCAACTTCGTCCACAGACAACATGAACACCTTCGTAAGTACTCTTAGTACGCGCTTCGATTTAAGAGAGTATGTCATCAGTAGCCAACGACCACTTCAGTTTGTGCAGGGAGCAAAGTTATTTACGTGTAAAGCGAAATAATTTTATGACATTTTCATTATAGAGTTTCTGGATTCAAGCAGCTCTCTGACCAGAGGTCGGAAGACATTCCTGTATCGTCGCGGTTCTATTACAAACCGGTTATTTTGCGCAATAGAATGAGTTTCGTCTCTTGATACGTCTAGAAAATGGAACGTAAATGCAGTTTGCTACCCGTTATACCACATCAGAACACGTTTTTAAGTGAGAGTGGTCATTTCTCTTTTCTGGCGACCACGATTCGACTCTGGTGCTCTCGACCGTCACCGTTCTTGAAGAGTAGGGGCTTATCAGAGTTAACGCGGTACATGCTCCTCAATGACTATACAGCGCCGTCGCCAATCTCAGCCAGTGACAAATTTTGAGGTATTTGATGTTCAGCGGCGGCTAATGTTGAGCTCGCTTGTGCTGAAGTCACGCAAAGCGCGAGCTTCTATATCGCTTTCGCAACGCCCAAGGGTTGTCTTTTCTGGCAAGTGATAATCGGAGCCTCCGGTTTTCTCCACTAAAATACTACGTCCAGATATTTTCCCTCATACCGTGTAAATAAAAGCCTGTTCCGTATTGTTTGCTACAGGCCACCATCGTGCTCTGCCTCGTCCTCCTGGCCGCTTGCTGCCAGGCCGGATATGTGGCACCTTACGCCTACCACGCTGCCGCCGTCCACGTTCCTGTGGCCACCACGGTGGTGCGTCAGCCGGTGGTAGAGCACCACAGCGAGGTGGCCTACGTGCCACCCCACGCCCACGGATACACCATCAGTCAAAACAAGGTAGTCCACCCCAAGACCACCGTTACCAAGCACGACCCATTCTTCGGGTGAGTGGTATACAGCTTTCTCAGAGAGCAGAGACCATTTGATATTTAGTACTCTTAAGGAGTTACGCGTACAGCAGATGGAACTTAAAGCATACTTATATTTATGAACTATAAACGAGCTTTCTTCTCGTGATCATACATGACAGGCGGTGTTTATGCATAAATATTATTTCAACCTGTTTCAAAGTTGTTGGACATGCCGCCATGGCAAGCACGCCGATAAAGGTTTTCATTTAATTGAATCAGCTTCCATGAAATGTTGTGTGGATCATATAACACCAACAGATATAGATTATCGCGCAAACCAAAATGTGCATTGCTAATAATGATAGCAGTACAACAATAACGCTAGTTTAACAGGATAAATCTAGGCTGTAAGCAGCCGGACTTTCAAAACTTTAATATTTTTTGGAGTGGGACTAACATGTGAAATATATTTTCTTTTGTCAGCACCTACCACCAGGCCGAGGTGCACCACGCTCCAGTGGTGACCGGCTCTCACAGTTCCGTACACCAGAGCAGAGGTGGACACTTCGTGCACCGCCCGGTCGGCACCGTCGTCTACTAAGCGCCCTCGCTTCTAGAATCATCATGTTCATACCATACTCACATTTGAAGCACAATAAATGCGACTCACTCTTCCGGTTCAGGAGTGAAGTGCCCCTGATATATATAGCCATCGTCGTTTTTCTTGAAACTCCACTGCGTTTTAGATACCCCCCTCCACATCGGAGCCTAACTCGGGAAGAAGCCGTGATCCGGCGCCAACTCCAATCCCACACCTACAGACACCTCGCCCTCCTCCACAAGTTTTATCCCACCATGTACCCTGCTAAGCTGCCTACATTGCTCAGAGTACCCCTCCTATACCACGTCACGTGGGCTTGCAAATACCTCCCATCCCTTCCCCCATCTCTTCCCCTTCCCTGGAGACTTGGGAAGCTGCGCTGCTCAGCTTGCACCTGGACGTACCAGCGTAGTCTGGTTGAGCGGGCCAATGGCAGCAGCGGCCAGCACCGAAGCCCTGGACTGAGGCCCCACCCATCTTCGGATTATTTCCATATTCGAATAAAAGTTACATCTTCCACTGCGTTACTCCTTGGCACTAGTGCGTCATTGAACTTAATAATTAGGTCTGTCTGTTTACACGGTTAAAACATCACAAGTACTTTTAAAAATCCGAAGAGGGGGCATTACTTTCGACGAGGCTGATGCTTTGGAGCGCACCTCTTAGGCGCCCGTTTTCGGGTTGAGCTGCGTCGGCGTCGGAGTAACCGCGCGTTCCATTATGGAACGTTACCCTGCAAAATTTAGCGGAAAACTTTCCCTGCTAAATTTAGCGAATTGACCTCACGTGACATCAAAACAAATTCGGTTCCACGCTAAGTTTAGCGGGAAAATGACATCCGAACTTCGTGTCACGTCACCCATGAATAAATTCAGCGTCAGGAGTAGAAAAGAAAAGGAGAATATTGAGGAGAGGAGGAGGAGGAAGAGAGGCATACGCTCCCCTCTTCGTCCTCAAGAGCTGAACACTAGTTTCGCATTGCAGAGATATTGTGGGCAACCTGGGCATTCCAAGCGGTTGGCCCAGGTTGCCCCTTAACACTCTTCGTCACGAGGCTCGCGGCGTGTCTGCTCTCGCACCGACACCCGGGCGCCCAGCTCAAACCGTTCGCGGTCTTGAGACTCCCGGCGTGCCTGCTGTTGCAGTGACACCCGTGCGGCCAGCTCACAACACACCCTGTCACGAGACTCCCGGCGTCTCGGCTTTCACACCGACACCCGGGCGCCCAGCTCACACCGTTCGCGGTCTTGAGACTCACGGCGTGCCTGCTGTTGCAGTGGCACCAGGGCGGCCACCTCACAACATTGTCGGTCATGAGACTCCCGGCGCGTCTGCCTTTGCACTGATCCCCGGGCGATCAGCTTCCACTGTTCCCGGTCGTAAGCTACCCAAAGCAACTGCATTTGAGTTGAACCCTAAGGCGATTCCCTTTCAGCCAAAGGTCGGCCAGTCAGATTCCAGCCCGATCCCCAGCGTCAGAGCCGCTTTGAAGTTCTCAACACCAAGGATGGTCGCCCTGGATGGCCGGGTGCCGATGGACTCGCACCAGCAGACGGGGGTAAGAACAACCTCACTAAACGAAAAACCGACTGTGCTCATCCCAGCTGTGAGTAGAGTCGAAGCTACACCAAATCTCTTGAACCTCGTATGACCGTGAATGTACTAGGTACACCAGTGGCCGCTCTCCTAGATACTGGTGCAAACACATCGCTAATTGGGAATGCTGTATTTGCGGAATGTAACAAGATAAATATACATCTCCGGTCAGCAAACGTGTAATTGCAGGTAGCATCGGGGTCCGTACTGCCTGCTGCCGGTGCAGTCAGGTTACGAATTTCCTTTCATGGCAGAAAATGAAGATAACCAGAAGCAGCTCCAGCAACTGCCGGAACCCTTCTCGCCGATGTTCACAGAAAGACCTGGGAAAACCGATATCCTACGGCACCGCATCGAAACTAAGGATGCACCCCGCGGAGGTGTAATCCGAGACCCAGAAGTGCTCACAAGCGCGAACTTCTGAAGCGGCGCTATCGGAAATGATCGACACAGGCGCAGTACGTCAGTCAAAAAGCCCATGGGCTTCCCCGGTGGTCCTTGCTCCAAAGAAGGACGGCACAGAAAGGCTTTGTGTTGATTATAGGCGCCTAAATGAAGTGTAAGTCAGAGACAGTTACCCGTTTCCTAGTATTTCCTCAGTAATATATGCCCTTTGGAAACGCAACTGTGTTGACAACCCTCGATTGCAGCCGCGGATTTCTTCAAATCGAAGTTCATCCGGCTGATGAAAGAAGATCGCATTCATTTGCCACAGGGGTTGTTCGAATTCACTCGCCTTCCCTTCGGTTTGTCCAACTCTCCCGCCAGCTTTCAACGCCTAATGGACGTTGTGCTCGGTGACGCGAAGTACGAGTTTGTGATGGCGTACATGGATGACGTAGTGGTGTTTTCACGAACATTCGAGGAGCATCTCGTGCACCTTCACATCATACCCGAACGAAGGCGTCAGGCCGGCCTTACAATTCGTCCAAATAAAGTCTAGTTGGCATCGCCTGTAATCAACCTTCTCGGATTTGTTGTAGATAACGAAACGCTGCGCCCGAATGAAGATAAGCTGCGCGTAATAACGGAGTACCCACCCCCTTATGACGTCAAAAGCCTACAGAGATATCTCGGGATGATTGCGTTTTATAGAGATTTTATTCCGCAATGCGCTGAGATAACTAAACTTCTGAACCGATTGCTCCGCAAAAAAAACGAGATGGTGCTGGGGGCAAGAGCAGCAAAACCGCATTCTCGTGTCTCTTCAAGGGCTGTGACGGAAAACGTGTTTAAGTCTGCCCGACTTGAATCGTACGTTCATCTTGCAGACCGACGCAAGCGATTACGGACTAGGAACAGTTCTTCTGCAGGAACATGACAGCGTTCTTCGTCCCGTCGCTTTCGCCCGTTATACGTTAACCGGAGCGGAGCGAAACTACTCAACAACCGAAAAATAGTGTCTGGCAATTATTTTTGCTCTTAAGAAGTTTGACATGTACGTTGACGGCGCTTCGTTTAGCATTCAAAATGACCACATGGCTCTCTCGTGACTCAAAGGGCTTCAAAATCCTGCAGGACGACTCGCTCGATGGGCCCTTTCGCTCCAGCGCTACAAATACACAATGAGTACAAGCGTGGAGCGGCTAACCACGTTGCAGATGCGTTATCCCGTGCTCCACTTCTCAGGCAGAAAATGCAGGTGGATCCGGACTTGGTGGCACTGGCAAATGCGGCGCCCATCACACCAGATTCGCGGTGGGGAACCCTGGTGAGCAGAGAGGAGCTCCGAGCGGCCCAGCTGTCCGATGGACTTTGTCAGAAGGTGATGCACCAGCTGGCAGAAGAAAATTCAGCTGATGCTGGGAATCCCAGAGACTTGGACCCGTACCTGCTAAGCAGCGACGGCATCCTGCTGCGATGCATTCCCCAGGCGGACGATGGGTACAGCGGCCCGCCATTCCGGCCTGTGATACCACGTAAACTGTGTAAGTCATTTATAAGGTATATGCATGATCCCGCCTTGGCAGGCCACAGCAGTGGGAGCAAAACTTAGGAAAAGTTGCCCCAAATTGCAAAGTGGCCAGGTATGAGGCAGGATGTAATGAGGTACACACGTAGCTGCCCGGTTTGTCAGAAGACGAAACCCCGAGGTGGCCAACCGCCAGGTTTAATGCACTTGGTCGAAGCAAGTACCCTGGGAGTGTGTTGCCTGCGACGTTGTCGGTCCCTTTCCCCGTAGTCCACGCGGCAATCAGTATTTGCTAGTAGTGACCGACCATTTCACGAAGTGGGTCGAAATGTTTCCTTTACGCAAACTAGACTCTAGGAAAATCTGGGACTGTCTTCTTGAGACGTTCGCGGGCTTTTGCATTGCCGCAACGCTTATTACAGACAATGCTTTCATTTTGTTTGCAAGGTGTTCGTGGATGCGTGTAAGGCGCTAGGCATACGGCACAAACGGACTTCGCCATACCATCCACAGGCGAACATCACGGAATGAGTGAACCGTAACCGGAAGCAAATGCTTGTAGCGCATACAGAGTGACACAAAGACTTGGACGCGAAATTGGCGGAAATGGCATTCGCTACCCGCACAACAATCAACCGGTCCACGGGTTTTACTCCTGCTCAACTTAACTTTGGGAAAGAGCTCGTGTTTCCCCTGGGAAACGGCCTTCTTTGCACAGATGCTGCAAGCGTGCAGCGCACTACCACGCAGTTCGCAGATCTCCGGAAGCGTTCCACGGATAACCTGCGTGAAGCTCGAGAGAGCCTCGACGTCTCGAGACTGCAGTAAGCAAACCAGTACAACAGGAAGGCGAAATCTGCAGTTCAAGGTAGGAGTTCTGGTACTGAGGCGAACTCATCCGCTGAGTGATGCTGCTAGAGGCTTCACGGCCTCTTTAGCAAAGAAGTGGGATGGCCCCTACCGTGCTAGTAAGAAGCTCTCCAACCTGTCTTACGAGCTGGTGCGTTGCGAATCTGCTGAAATGTGCGGGTCTATTCATGTCACCGACCTAAAAGCTTTCTATGAACCCGGAGAGGTAGATGTGTCGCAGGTTCCAGATCTCGACTATCCGGACCACCTCTCGGATGATTCCACACCGTCGCTACCGCGGTACAACTTGAGACGGCGGTGAAGACGACCGGGAGTAGCACGAGCTCTAAGTGCATTATGTTCATTCCCTCTTTCTGCGTTTGAGGGGGGGGGGAGAAGAGAAAGGGGCCGCGCTCCCATACGCACAGAGGGGCAGGCATCTTTCGTGCGCGGCCGCTTGTTCCTACCGCGCCATGGCCTCATGTTGTTTTTAATTTCTAGTTCCTCGTGCCAGACAGCGGCGACGCAGCTCCCATCATCAGATCTTCCCCCCACACACACACAGCCGCATCGGTACTGTCCGGAAGTACTCGACGTCGGACCCGTGCTCGCCCATCTGAGAAGACCCTTGCGACCCAGAAGGAAGGCCCCCAAGACCATCTAAGACGTCCTCTGCTTTCGTTTTTAGAAGGGAAGAGGTGTGTGGGCAACCTGGGGATTCCAAGCGGTTGGCCCAGGTTGCCCCTTCAACAATCATGAGTCGTCATCTTGACCACGAGAAGGCCAAGGGCAACTGGCCACGCGAGCGGCGCTCTGCCGCTGATAAAGGGCTGTCGCAGCGTATGCGCGGAGGCAGTTGGGATCGCGCAACAGGCGATAGCGGTCAGTAAATGTTTACGTGTTTTTGAACCGGTGTGTTGTGTCATTCCCCGAGGCGGGTAGCAGCAAGGGAAACCCCACAATATGTAAACGTCTTTCATTCTTTTAATCGCATATTGAAGAATTTTGATGCAAGGCAGTTCTTCGACGTCAACATTCTAACAAGTGTTTATATGTTATTTTAACGTCGGTGACGCCACTTCCAGAAGACGTGAAAATATTTTCAAAGTCATTTTAACGTTCTCTGTTGGAATATATGTTTCGGCGTATTTGGACATCTGGAACTTGGGAATTTGGTGCTTCGGAGTTTGGACTGGAAAATCATTAAAAAATGATTGTGAAACAAATATAAGCTTGCTTGCAGGCGGCGTAGCGGTTCAACACACATGTTCCGAAAACTAATGTGCAGACTAGCGCAGGTTTTCTGACATTTCAGAGTATTGTAAAATGACAAAAAAACATATTTTTAATGTACAACTATGAGCTATCGGGCCGCACATAACGTTGGCTTGCTTGCGGCCTAATATTACGGAATGCGGCTCCGTTGCTCTTCATTATTTATTTCAGGTGTTTTATATCGACAAAGTAGCTGAATGTCGTGCCATAAAATTTGCAGTTGATTGGAAAATGCGTGTGTCACTCGTACAACCGCGCCAGAACATCTGTTCGTTTGCACCGGTCAAGAAACATCAATGAGACAATGATTGCATTAACAACCTTCTATTTAATATTCTGATTGTTTTGTAGTTAACCCGATCGTTCTACACGAATAAAAAAACAATCTAAGCTAAACAATAAACACACGAAAGCTGGTTAAAAATAGGGCCAGGACCAGATGCAAGACGAGATTACAACCATAAGAAGACACTCTCGCATGATATAGAGGAACAAAAATGGTGTCAAATCTTTCAGTTTTACGTAGTGTACGAATTTGCATTTGTTACGTGCAGGCAAGGCAGAGGGATACCCAGCTCGCCACTGTTGTAGATTCAAAATGTTTTAGTGAGACGCGTGCTGCAATGACGTTCGAGAGCTCAGAACGTCGCCGCCGGGCGCGTCGCGTCTGAAAGAATCTCCTGTCAAGGCATTCCATTCGCACGCTGAATGAGACATTTACACTACGGCACACAACACATGACTCCGTTAACACTTCAACACAATACCGCTAACACCATCATAAATTAAACAGAACGAAACACGAATCCTCTGCGACGGCTGCATTCACGGGGAACGTCGAAATAATAAAGCCACTATTTTGACGTTTTACGGAAGGCCAAAATAATTGTAGAAATAATTTTACTGTGTACGTCGAAATGGCCTCTACTAACCTTTCAATCGGCAGGGATTACACCAATCCTTTTTCTCCTACGCGGAGATTTCCATTGCTCAAATTCTAATAAAATGAAGTTGCGGAGACCTGCATTTTGATAATGGTCATTTGTTCTTTCCTTTTGTTTGTCTTATGTAGCCATATCTCTGGACAATAAATACTGAAAGAAAGCACTTTGAATCAATAGCTTAATCATTTTTCTTTTGCCCGACTTGAGCAAGAAATTGAGAAACATAAAGAATACTTGTAGCCTTGACAATATTCAAATGCAAAATTTGTCATTCAGTATACTTTCAAGGCCCTCCTATATCAATTTCGTCTGAGGACTCTCCGGAATTTATAGTCAATCGTTTCCTAACATGACTTTTTTTTCTTTGTGTCAAATCAAGCGGGTGAATTGACCATTCCGCTCATCGGAGTTTCTTTCTGCCGTGATTGACTGTGCAGGCCAGTGTAAAAAGAAGCAAAAGGGTCATTCCATGTCAAACGTCCCAGACGTTGCGCTCGACCCCTTCCGATTTCTAAAAAAAAAATCATGGCCTTTTGCCGCAATGTCCGTAGCCATGCCCTGAAATATTTTTGGCGAAAAAATATTTTTGATGACGTGAGCGCGGTTTTAACTTTTAAAAACAGCGTGAAACTAGGCATCACTCAATAATTGATGAAAAATCAGCTTTTTAGTGAAACACCTAACACTATTTTTTCTTAAATTTGCACGGCTTTCGACTTACAATGTGGTTGGGCTTGTGAAGTTTTGTTTAATTTAAATATTTTAAAAAAACTAAAACAGTTTTGAAAATTTTAACGTTTTTGCTATTTTATTAAAAAATATCTAATTGCTCCCGGGACCTAATAGAACTTTTTACCGGCTGCCCTGCAGGTATATAATCTATAAAAAATGTTTAAAACCGCTCAATTAAATATCTCGCAGTAAACAAAAATCCTGAAGTTGCCAAAAAGTGCGTTTTGACGCATAAACAGCCGTTTATTTCACCCTGAGGTGGTCCAAGTAAAAATACAAAATATGGTGGGTTTGGAAGAACAATCGATAATCTTTTGATTCTGAAAGTTTAATCAGAGTAATTTTTGTTTAAAGCGAGAAAACAATTTTTGAAGTTGAGCTCTCGCACCACAACCCGGCGTCGCTTCTTAACGCCTCTTCGCCGCACAGCACGCCACCTGCGACGATAGCTGACACGATTAGGTCCAAAGAAAGAACGGAGTTTTCTGCCGCTTCCCCTTGTCCGTCTTTCCGGCTGCAAGGGAAGAAACGGCGGGTATCGTGTAATAATCGGAGGTGCCGCCAGCGCGTTGCAATAGCAAACCCGTTGTGCCCTTTGTACCCGAGGGCGGCTCGAAACGCGATGCCTAAACGACGGGCGGCATCAAGGGACCAGGAGGACTTCTCCATGCCATGCCAAAGGTCCCACGGCCACCTCCGATTCCTAAAATAAAATTGATAGCTCTTCATCGTAACGTTTGTGCTGCATCTCTAACATATTTTTGTCGAAAAACAAATTTCATGGGGTGATGGCGGTTTGAACTAGTAAAAGGGGGTAGAACTACGAGTCATTCAATAATTGATGAAAAGTAAGATTTTTTTACGGAACACTGGAATATTTTTGCCTAAAATCCCTACGGTATTTGGATTGCTATGTAATAAGGATCATGGTCATGGAATTTGGTATGCTCGAAGCAGTTTTAAAAAATAAGGAATATATGAGCATTTTAGCATATTTTTAGTTTCGTTACAAACTATGGCTTTGCTGGATGCGACTGTAAATACTCTTATTGACAGCCCTGTAGGTATACTGTAGACAAAAAAGGTTTCAGGCCGTACAACTAAATATCTTGCAGAAACAAAAAAAAAACTAAATTTGTGCAAAATTGCGTTTTGCCGTTTAAAGAGCCGTCAATTCTGCCTTGAGGTGGCCCAAAGAAAAATACGTAACATGGTGACTTCTACAAAAGAGTTTATTTCCTTTTGTTCTTGAAAGTTTAATTAAAGTAATTTTGTTCTAAAGGGAAAAAAACATTTTGAAGTTGAGCTTTCGCGCCGCAACCTGGCGTCGTTCCTTGCGCCTCTTCTCTGCACAGCACGCCACCGTCGAGCCCGGCAAAGCGTGCGACGGTGTCACGGTGTGCGCACGCAGGTAGAAAGCAGGACCTCGAGTTGTCGGGTGCATCTTGGTGTGAAGAGGCTTTTTTCTACTCTTGTTGCTTTATGGCTTTTCCTATTTTGACCGTTTTGCGCGGCTGTGTCCTCCTGTGGGCTTCCACTGTCTTGATATCAGCAAATGCATAGCGCTGCCAGGTAAGAGCAGCCACTAGTAAGCTAGCTATTTCTTACGTACACATCGCAATCACTCTCTCTTCTCGACGTCAGGACAGATGTAGACAGCAACACAAAAGCCCCGTGAACGGGCAATCTCATACGACGAGGCGATGTGGTGTTAACGAACGCGCGCAGTTGGAGGCTCACGCCTCGTTTGTGTTTAAATCGGCTTTGAAACGGCAAATTCTTGCGTCGCTGAATAGTTCCGCTTTTCACCGCAGTATGCGTGACAGCTAGATTTCGCGGCGATATTATCGCGTTTCCCTTTTAGGAGAAGTCCAAGTCAACTGATGCCGCCCGTATTAGGCATCACGTTTCGAGCCGCCCTCGGGTACAAAGGGCACAACGGGCCTGCTATTGCTACGCGCTGGCAACACCTCCGATTATTACACGATACCCGCCGTTTCTTCCCTTGCAGCCGGAAAGACGGACAAGGGGAAGCGGCAGAAAACTCCGTTCTTTCTTTGGACCTAATCGTGTCAGCTATCGTCGCAGGTGGCGTGCTGTGCGGCGAAGAGGCGTTAAGAAGCGACGCCGGGTTGTGGTGCGAGAGCTCAACTTCAAAAATTGTTTTCTCGCTTTAAACAAAAATTACTCTGATTAAACTTTCAGAATCGAAAGATTATTGATTGTTCTTCCAAACCCACCATATTTTGTATTTTTACTTGGACCACCTCAGGGTGGAATAAACAGCTGTTTATGCGTCAAAACGCACTTTTTGGCAACTTCAGGATTTTATTTTACTGCGAGATATTTAATTGAGCGGTTTTAAACATTTTTTATAGTTTATATACCTGCAGGGCAGCCGGTAAAAAGTTCTATTAGGTCCCGGGAGCAATTAGATATTTTTTAATAAAATAACAAAAATGTTAAAATTTTCAAGTTTTTTAGTTTTTAAAAAAAATATTTAAATTAAACAAATCTTTACAAGCCCAACCACATTGTAAGTCGAAAGCCGTGCAAATTTAAGAAAAAATATTGTTGGGTGTTTCACCAAAAAGCTGATTTTTCATCAATTATTGAGTGATGCATAGTTTCACGCTGTTTTTAAAAGTTAAAACCGCGCTCACGTGATCAAAAATTTTTTTCGCCAAAAATATTTTAGGGCATGGCTACGGACATTGCGGCAAAAGGCCATGAATTTTTTTTTAGAAATCGGAAGGGTCGAGCGCAACGTCTGGGACGTTTGACATCGAATGACCCAAAAAAAATCGTCGGCTGGTACTCAATTTTTAAACATGCACGCCGCCATTTGTAGTCGAAGCGAGTTGGTGCATCAAAGGACGGCTTGCCCGGGATCGAAATTATGGGTCGGATTTTAGTCAGGGTGAGAAGCGAGAACGTCCTCGGTTGCTGATCGGACGTAGTGCCACAGCTTGCATAGAATCGCCCCTTGATATATTCTTCAACTATTCGAGAGTTTACAATCGTGGAATATTTGGTGAGAACGTCTCACCAACGTAGAAATAGCGAGAGAGTACTCGTGGCAAATCTTCTGCTTGTCCTCAGTACTCCCTTATCACTCGTTCCATTTGAAATTTGAAATTTGCAAATGAACCTCGGGATGTCAACGGCTTTCAACATGAAAAAGCATAATTCCGGCCTGCGTCTCATAGCACTTCTCGGCTGTGTAAAATTCATACCGAACGAATAAAGCTTTTTTTTGTTTGTTGGTAGATGATTTAGCGTGGAATCTTGTTTTACAACCGTCCTCGAAGTACACTTCGGAAGAGACGAAACGCGTCCTTCCCTCCCGTTACAAGACAAACCGTCTACAAAACTCTCGTCGCTCGCTCTCCGAGAGACAATATAGATTTGGATCTCGTCCTCGCCCTGGCCTCGCAGGAAAAAATCGTATTGCAGGGGGAGGAGTGACGGGAGTGAACTGCGGCGATTCGTAAAGGGCTGACCTTGGTGGTCCGAGAGATTGAAAGCAAAAGTGAGTGACGGAAGACCGTGGAGGAAAAGCAGAAGTTTTAGGTGTGCTCGTTCTCACGCGGTGTTCGGTTGATTTTCAACTTCAGTTAGTCCTAATGGCATAGAGAACGTTGCCACTTTACTGCATATTAAAGCTAAGAGAGGCTTGATACGGAACTTCAACGTAATATGTGCTGCTTCTCTTGTATACTGAAGCATTTGCTGCCATTTTATCCCACACACAACTAGCACGAAACATTACGTCAACATTAGATTTCTGTCTGGAGATATAGGGCTCTAGAAAGACTCCTTCTCAAAAACAGTTTTTGAACAAACTTTATAATCCTTCGCCAGAGTGTGGGTATTTTGGATAACTGTACAGCAAGTGCAACAGCATGCATCGGTGCCTGTTTGTTAATCTGTAAACTGTGCCTGTAAAGATTTTCTAAGGTGTTTGAGAAAGTTATTCATAAGCGAATAACTCATTACTTTCACCAAAAATTAACGACTTCGTAGCACGGGTTCATTACGGGACGGTCAGTTGAAACAAACTTGTACACCTTCTTACATTTCGGTGCTCTAACCGTTACGAATAGGGGACAGGTAGATGCTATTTATTTTGATATGTCTAAAGCATTTAATAAAGTTGATCATGAGCTATTGCTCCACAGATTATCGTTATACGGTTGTTGTCCTGAACTACTTCGCTGGTTCAAAGCTACTGTATGTCAATAGTTCCAATTTCTAGTGTCCCTTCTGAACTACCTTACTGAACTTCAGGTGTCCCCAGGGGTCTATTTTTCGGCCTCTTATGTTTCTGATATTTGTTAATGATATAGCCTTATGTGTGAAAAAAGCTGAGCTCCTACTGTTTGCGGATGATAATAAGATTTTTATGCGCGTTGCTATCTCCTCTTGATTGTAGTGCTCTTCAGCACGAAGTGAGTAACATACTGCAATGGTCTTTGGCAAAAATTTGCTCCTAAATCCTACCTAAACTAAGGTTCTTTCTTTGAGCAGACGACACACTGTTATGCATTTTACTTACTCCTTGCACTCTAAAAAAGGGTTTCCCTTTACACCCCTTTGTCCCATATAATTCACCCCAAAACTTCATTTCGACGTACAGCGCCCCTATAGTCTAACAGACGGCCCCAAATCTTACGATGAGCTTGATAACGGTGCGATATAAATTTTTTAAATAGCTAAAGTACGTATTAAAGACCACATAAAGAAAACACAGAGTTTTTGCAGTAGGGCCAAAAACGTTTTAAGAGTGTCGGCGAAACTCTAATCGAACGCGTGACATGTAATGAAAGATCTCGGTGTGTGCCTTGATGTCGCGTGGTCATTCAATGCTCATGTTTCTTTTATCGTTGGCCGTGTGATGAAAGCTCTTGGTATTATATCTCTTATAACTCAAAAGTTCAGACGCCCTGCTTGTATGATTCGTTTATTTTGTGCTTTAGTTCATTCACGGCTTCAATTTGCCTCTGTTGTTTGGAATTCTCTAACACGTGCACAGTCTTTAAGCATTGAATCAGTGCAAAAATATTGATACGCATTTTATATGATAGACACTTTCAGCGTCGCTTTTATTATGATTATGCATTTCTTCTTAATAGTGTTTTACTTAGGTCTTTGTCAAATAGAAGATTCGAGCGTGATCTGATTTTTTTGCACAGGGTGGTAAATGGTTGGACCGATGCTAACCTACTCTGAATTCTGTCGATTTTCATGTTCCTTGTCACGTTACCAAAATTTTACTGTCTTTTACGTTGAATTCATGTCTAAACTCTCACCACTGTCCCGTATGCAAATTTCATTTAATAGAATCGCATCCTCTAGCTTGGACATTTTCACAGATCTCCCGGTTTTTCGCCGGAACTTGGCAAGTCTAGTTGAAAGTTGAAACTGTATTACATTTTGTGTGCAGTGTGCAACCTATTTGTAGTCATGCTAATTTGTACATTTGAAGCTGTGCGCCTGTTGTGTTTCCTCTAATAAGGTTATAGAGTAGTGCTTTTTAATCACTACATGTATTTTTAAACGTGAAAGATTGATCGATCGATCTGTCCGATCACTGAAAACGGTGCGGAAGAAGAAATTAGTATAAATTTAAAGTGGGGCTGAATGAACCATTTTTTTTAGTAAACCGTGCTACAGTAGAACAAAAACAGTATAATATTGTTTATTCGGCTGAAAAGCTTTACTTATTTTTTTTTTTGCGTTCTTATTAGTGTGCAATAGGACATTACATTTCTAGATTTAGCGCCTTCATTCCGCGTTCTTATTTAATTGCAGTAAGACGTTCCATAACAAGGTGGGTGACAGAAAGAAAGCACAATATTCCAATTTCCTCGTGAAGACCGCTGCTTTCTGTTTGCACGCAGACCGATATAGATCTTTCTGTGCTTCATCATTCCTTGGTTTAAAAAAAATACACATTTATAGCACCCAGCAATAGACAAATCGAAAAACAGATAATACCTTGGCATTCTTGTTTACCAAAAAAGTTTCATTTAAATCATGATCGAAAGCTGTCAAATTTAAATCACGATTAAAATCACAGTTTAGATAACACTGATTTTTATTCTTATCCATGCTTCTCTATGATTCAATCTTATTGCGCTCCAACAACGCATACAAGGTCTGCTGTATGAGAAGATATTTTGACGTGCGGTCTTTGTACAGGGTGCGTATTATTTACAAAAAAATGTATCTTTTCAGATTATATTTGTTTCTGTCGAATATAAACTTCGGACATATTATGGCAAAAGAAATACGGTACCCTGTGAACTCGTGAACACAGCAAATTGTTTGTGTCGCCTACTGATGTTCCGCGCTCCTATATTCGTTTAAGAGTTGATGCCCGATTTTCATCGCTTAAAAGTTGTATATTTTTGTGCATGGAGAGATTAATAAAGACAGGTGAAAGGGTGTGCTTTAAAGTTTGCATCCTGTTTTGACAAAAAATAAAACATTATTTCGTCTATTGCACTGAATTGCCCCTTTTTTACCTCTTCGTTAAAGGCAATGTTTTGGTTTTCATTGAATGATGGTCTCAATATATTGCGGCAGTTTAAAATCG
Source organism: Ixodes ricinus (assembly GCA_037355805.1). Classification (NCBI taxonomy): domain Eukaryota; kingdom Metazoa; phylum Arthropoda; class Arachnida; order Ixodida; family Ixodidae; genus Ixodes; species Ixodes ricinus. The sequence goes on along the minus strand of JAZHYW010005259.1, from coordinate 31,319 downwards.
AAAAAAAAACACGAAGTAAGAAAACACGCCATTTTCGAAAGTCTTTGGCAACAATTAATAGAACTACGTCATTGAGTGTATTAAGCGTTTATTTCCTAATTAAACCACAAGCTTCATAGCTTGATAGGAGAAGAAAACATTCTTTGTAGCACCCGGAATCCTTAATATATTATAAATTTAAAAGTGTTATTGTCATTTTTTTTACGCTGAAACCATATAGTGTGCAATGAAAACGTTGTCGGACCGCGCGGATATTTGTATGTAGTTTTGTCAATTAAATAAGCGTTCAAAGCAATACTTAGGTCACGATTGCGAGCCTTTCTGGCTATCATTTTAAAACAATGGTCGTTCTAAACTTTATGAAACAAGATAAAAAGAGAAAAATACATTTAGAAAACAAAAATCATTTACCCGTTTACGATCATAACAGTCAAAACTCAAAACTACAGTTGCCATTTTTCAGAGATCCTCTGCCGTGATCGTAATCCATATTTCTGTCGCGACTTACAATGAAGCTCAAGAAGCCGTAGCAACTGCCGAGTTTAGAACGTCTTCAGTTTATTTCCCTAGGAGCCGCAGAGTGTCGTCACATCTGAGGAATGCTGAACTTCTGTTGACGTTTAGCTGATTTTTTAAACACTCTTAATTAAATGGCATTCAGAAACTTGTTGATAGAAACGCCATAAAAAGAGAACTTTATTGCATCCCAGTTCCGTAGTGAAACCCTAAACACCAAAGGTATTTTTCATTAAACGAAGAAAGCATTCCACGGAAAAGGCAACGACCACATCCTTCAAGGGCACACCAACCGCGGCTTTCACATGTCACCTGTGTGCGGACAAAGAATCGTGTCACGCACACTGATGAGATGCCGGTAGTGAGCGAACGTAAATGTTGTCGGTAAAATATGCCCCCGTCGCTGACCGCTCTCAAAGTAGCCGCAGAATAACGCGATGAGTATTTCCTTCAATGTCGCAATAAGAATATGGGCGGGACTTGTTTACGCACTTGTTTACGGCACACTTCAGTATTTGCTCAAAGCCACCCATAAAAGGACTCCTGTAACTGGCCTGTAGCAAAGTCTTCACTTCAGCAAGTCAGTCGAAGTATCTCCATCCACAGACAGCATGAACACCTTTGTGAGTACACTCAGTGCGCGCAGAAGATATTTTATGTGCAACGCAACACAGTTTAAATACGTTTTTGTTTCTAACGCACTAATAGTTGGCCAGGTATCTTAACGAGAGATCAAAATAACATGTGTGCTACGGTTACAAGTCAAAACTGGATAAGTGGTTGAACAAGTTGAATACCGTCCGCGAGGCCAATACCAAACTGCCGTGTTACTGCAGTTCAGTGCCCGTTATTCCACAACAATACCAGTTTCAGGTCAAGAGGTTATTCTTTTTCAATGTCCTAAAACAGAGCTATTAAACGCTTCTCTCCATATAACTAAATATTCATCGTAAATTAATAAGCAACATGCTCCACCAATCCAATGTCGTTTCAAGCCTCTGTCGATAACTTCTTCCGAGTAGTCGGTATACACTGACGGCAGAGTAAATTCCATTTCTGCTAACGGCACGCTGAACGAAGCCTTTCGGAGCCGCTTCCGCAGCTGGTACTTCGCACCAAGAGTGGTGGGTTTATGCCAGATGATGACACCCGGGTAGTTGGCGTCCGCATGCGCTCCGAACAATGAGCTCAGATATGAAGACCACTTATTTACACCTATAGTGCCTAGGTTAAAACAAGTTCCATCGTTCTCATCCAGACCACCCTCGTTCCTTGCCTCGTCCTGCTGGCCACCTGCTGCCAGGCCGGCTACGTGGCACCATACGCCTACCACGCTGCTGCAGTCCACGTCCCCGTGGCCACCACGGTGGTCCGCCAGCCGGTGGTGGAGCACCACAGCGAGGTGGCCTACGTGCCACCCCACGCCCACGGGTACACCATCAGCCAGAAGAAGGTCGTCCACCCAAAGACCACCGTCACCAAGCACGATCCCTTCTTTGGGTGAGTCAAACCGGCCTTTCTACAAGACAAGGACTGATTCAGAATCAATGCCGTTTGGAAAATTACACGTGCATAGGTTGAAACCTGGACCTCATTCGTGAATTATTTTCTGCGCTATCATCGTGCTTTGTTGGTGATCTTGCATTCCTGTCGGAGTTCTAGTGTATATTCAGAAATCATGTATTATTTTAATGTTTACTACAATTACTGGGCAGTCTCCACTACGCACAGGTTGACTGAAGCTTAAGTTGGCGTGAACCAACATTGCATAACATATATTAGTTTCTCTCTTTCTACCGAGTACGATAAATGCCCTATATGCCGAAAAAATAGTTTGTGGTTATTTAGAATCGATGAATTTGGTTTTGCTATCATAACATTTAAAACAAAGACATTTTGCCGCATTATGACGTTACAGCTCATGGCCTAGAAGTGCTTTTCTCATCAACGGCGGATTTGTTATTGGGACTAACACAATTAAATGGCACTCCCAAACGCAGCACCTACCACCAGGCCGAGGTGCACCACGCTCCAGTGGTGACCGGCTCTCACAGTTCCGTCCACCAAAGCCGAGGTGGACACTTCGTGCACCGGCCGGTCGGCACCGTCGTCTACTAGACGACTCAACTACCGAAGTCACCATTTGTCAACCATAATCATCTACGTTTGAAGCCCAATAAATGCAACTCACTCTTTGGGTGCAGAAGTGACGTATCTTTGTGAGATTTGGCCAACCATGTTTTGCCTGACTAAACCACACCCTGCGTCTTTTAGCTTGTCAGCGTCTGTTGCGCATGAGGTGATTATTCGATCGCATCATTCGACTTAACAATTTTATTTTATATTATGTAGCAACATATGAGAACAAACGATCCTGACTGACACATTCGGAACAGCGCATTAGGGTAAATATTTCTGACGAACCAGTCGATATTCCTGTGGGATACCAAAAGCGTGCATGAAGATGTGTTCCGAGCAAATGCGCCAAGCAAGTGCTTCGAAATGCGCCTCTTGCGCACCTGGACATAGGCAAGTGCAGGCTAATGAAGGGATAACGTATAAAACGTGCAGACAGCGAGCGAGGACGAGGGTGTAAAGCGCACGCCGTCATTTGGTTCAGGACGGGGAAACAAAAGCGCGTGCGCTCATTCGGGGGTAAACAGACACACGAGGTGCGCGAGGAGCAATCTTGCGACCTTGACAAATGCAAAGCGGGGCGATTTTCGGCCATCTCGATTACCGCTCTGATGCCAATGAGATGGCAGAATGAGTTGGTAAGACTGCCGAACAACAAGTCACGAAGCAAGAAACGGGAACATAACAAGGACCCGGGATTGTAAAGATGTCGATAACTATAAACGTTCCAATTTCTAAAGGTGACTAATAACGAATATTCGCAACTTCATCCATATAAAAGGGCGGGGGGGGGGGACCCGAAAATAACCGGAATGAATTTCTGGAGGGTGGCTGGAGCGTTCGTAATACGAGCTTCCACCGCTAGCAGCGCGTAGTGGCATCCTTTCCGAGCCCGTTTGCAGACCGACGTCTTCTGCTAAAGTTCAGGCGGCTTGTTGCAAGCTTTTCCCCAAAGGACCTCAAAATCATTTCTCGTTTCTTACAATGCCTGAGTTGAAAGAACAGCGTGCGGTCGTAAACTTTTTGTAAACATATAATTTGAACAGCACAAACGTACGCAAGCACAAGTGGAAAAAAGGACACAGACGCAGCGCCAAATTTGTACGTAACTCAGGGTTACTGTAGTTTGACTACTTTTCCGATTAGTTTAGTAACTTTCAATTACATTTTAATTTCAGTAATTAATACTTTCCTTTATTTACTTTTCCAGTGTAACTTCTAATCAAGTTACGAATTACTTTTTTATAATTTTAGTTGTAGGTTTGCTGCTCAACAAACGTTCGTGCACAAAAATGAGCGGACGGGCACGGCGCAAGTGAGGCCCAGTAAATGCGGGATTAGCGTCGAAAACTGGCATTTCTTAGAGTCCCGATGCTCATGATTTGAGGCATATAAAGAAAGGTTTTGTCCCCCTTCTGCCCAGCGTAGAAACTCACGCCAGATCGAGGAGGTGTATACACTGCAGCCCCACTCAAAGGAGGCAACAAAATGCAGAACCCGCTCTCAAGCCCACCTGGTGCTCCCATAGTTCGTGCTGTACGTGAACAGTCGAGTGCTCATGGGAAACGCAAAGGTGGCCCCAACGTTTTCACGTAGGAAAAAGATAAACAAGCAGTGTTGAAAAGTACATTAAGAACATGGTACTTAAAGTACTACTTCAAGTTGGATTATAGAACGTGTACTTTACTTGAAGTATATTCTCTGAGCATGTACTTGTACGTTACCAAAGTATTTTTTCTTGTAATTTCTGAAGAAAGTAAAATTCCTGACTTTAAAGTACATTTCCCACATGTAGAAACAAAAAATGGCTAATCCTCATATGAAAAAGTGCTGTCGTCTTTTAAAAGGTCATCTGGTCATTTTTCTGAGTGGAATAATAGCGGCTCTAGGATCGATAAAAATAAGTGCCTTAGAAGTGTATTGTGTTAAGCAGTTCACAGCGAGTGTAAAACAACTACTCCGTGGCGAATTGAGTTTATCCAAAATTTGGCGTCATTTCCGAAAATAACTGATGCTCCTCCCTTTACCCCTGGAGCAATGCATACCAGATAGAATAAAGTAAGGAAAATAGAGTATGACATGGCATCATGGAAGGTTGTGTTAAAAGTATTTCTACTTGACTTTAAAAGTATGTTGTATTTATAGTACTATACTTCAAGCGCATTGCACCCAGTTAACTTACGATACTTGAAGTACACAACCTCTAACTGACTTAGTATTTTACTTCGAAAACTTTTTATATGTACTTTAAGCAACACTCTTAACAAGCAAACACTGTCTGTAAAATCAAGCTTAGGCAGTGCTAAACCTCAAAGTAGAAATTATACATCCGCAGTACATTATTTGCCAGAAAACAAAAAGTGCAAAACAAATATTCACCCAGAAGCGGAAACAGCTATTGCTGCATCTATGTGAAAACACCCGCAACTTCATATTTAGCTAGCAGAACTTCGCTAACGAATCAAAACATTTATGTACTTCCTTTTTACTATAAAACAATATAAAAATAACTTTAAAGTTAATTCGCTATTTTGTTACGGAAGATAGTATTTTACTCAATTAGTTTCCATTTAGTAATTTATGCTCTACTTGAATTAACTTTGAGGCCGATACTCAGTTACTTAATTACTTTTTAGTAACTTTACATGTCTGCACAGCGCTGACTCACGAATTACTCTCTTTATCGTCGTCCTAAAACACATCAACGTAAGAAGACAAAGTAAAAAAAAACACAAGAACTTGTCATAGGGGAGAGGGGGGTCGAACGGAATACAGACACGAAAAATATATAACAAATGTATTCAGTAGTTTGAATACATTTTTTTCGTGACTGTAACAAGTAACGATCAGTAACTAGTCAGGAGTGACAAATAGTAATAACGTGAAACATGGGATTCAAGAGATGATTTGAGTTCCTCCGGGACGACGATGGAAACGATGGAGGATGGGACGCTCTTCCAGTCATAAGTGACTTGTGGTTTCAAGCATTTGTTGAGCCAGAAATGTGTTTGAAGATACAGGCATTGTTTAGACGAGATCAAAGAGATAACATCACCTGATCTTTTTTTATTTATCCTAGTCAATAAAAAATGTCTGCCCGGCAGTGACGTTATCACGTGCTGGTTGGCGGTATACTATAAAATTCTATCTCATTCGGTGGGATTTACGAGTGATGGGGCTGTCAAAACTGCATGGGCGGAATTAAGACGGCGAGTTCGGCTAGTTGGTTGTTCATGCTTAAAGTCAGTCGTCAAAACAACAGGAACATAAGGATAAATGCAGACAGGACAAGGCGCCTCGTCCTGTTTGCATCTATCTTTGTGTTCCTGTTGTTTTGCCGTTTAACTTTAAGCATGACGCCCGGAGCCGACGGAGGAGCGACGCGCGGCGGTGCCCGAGATCGTCGAGGTGCGGAGTCTGCGAACCATCGAAGCGTGATATCCGCGTGATAGCGCAGAGCACCGCTTGAGCAACGGTTCTGACGAAGGGGAACGACATTAAAGGTGTAGTCTCTATCGAAGAGTCACCTTGCAAAGTGTTTGCGATCGCGGCGGCCGCGCTTGATTGTGTGGACGAATCGTGTGCTGGAGTTCCCTATCCGCAATGGAATTGTTTAGGAAATTGCAGTAATGGGTCCGAGGGTTCGAAGACGTCGCCCACTGGTGTTTCGTTTCATCGGTGAGTGCGTGCACCCTTTGCTGATCAAACGCTTCATCGGCAAATACATCTTTAGTTCACGAAATGACCACATGCTTGAGAATGAACCTTTGGAGAACCACGCCTATCATCTCATGCGGTCTGTTGCACAGAAGTACCTGGACATCAGACAGTGAAGCATAAGCATGGTGTCCACAGATGAACAACACTAACCGAAAGTAACGAGAATAAGGCACACCAAACTTGCACAGTTCAAAGGCCAGACGCAATATATATATGAGCCAGATAACGCATGTAATTACATATTCCAATATATATGCAGTGTAAATATTTTGAACTGATAACCATGTCTTCTGTCAACCTTGTAATTATTTTGTCCATCTGAATTGGGGTACCCTAACTATTTTATAAGTCAATGCTGTGCTGCAAATCAATTGCTATGCTGTAAATAAGTGTTGAAAACATTGTTTTAATTTTCGTAGTGATTCTAATGTAAATAAAATACATGAAATAAGACACTTCGAGAGAAGTGGAGCTAGAGTTTACTCGCGGTAACAAAATGAAGCAGCCTCAGCAAGGTAAGTTGATATCCCACAGCGCAGCAGGAGGCTACAGAAGTCACCATGATTTGTTTTCATTCCTATGTTGGGTCTTCCGAATATTCGGGCGGACGCATTGTATCGCTAAATCATACTTAGTTGCCTAAAACTTCGCAATGACAACGTATGATGCTCTTGTGCACTCTCGCAAAAAAAGGTTCTCCTCTTCTTTCTTTTTTTTTTTTGAAACAGCTTGGAAGAGAAAACAAAAGCGCACGGAAGGACTGCTGCCCGGGGCAGGCTTGCTCGAATGCAGCGTCTCAGCTGAGTCCGAGTCAAAAAGCTCTGCCAAGGTAGGAGCGCGAGAGCGCGTGAGGCGCGATTTGAGATTGAGCGCTACTTTTGACAGAGCTTTCTTGAGACAGTCTCTGCTGAGACACTGCTGCGAGCGAGCCGCTCGACTTACATTACGAAGCTTACTAAAGATCTACCAACGCCATAGGTGCACCGCGAAGAAGTGTTTTAGTTCTGAAATTTCACATTTCAAGCTCTATCCGTAGCGGTCGAGAAATACAAGGCAGAAGAACGACAAGCAGGAGCTACAAATCTGACACCCACCGCCTCCGCGCTGACGGCCTACTCCGTAAATACAAGGCAAAAGAACGACAAGCAGAAGCTACAAATCCGACACCCACCGCCTCCGCGCTGACTGCCTTCTCCATAAATACAAGGCAAAAGAACGACAAGCAGACGCTACAAATCCGACACCCACCGCTTCCGCCCTTACTGCCTACTCCGTAAATCGAACACACAACGGCTCACCAGAATAGCGCTTTTACTAGAACCTACCATAAAAAGTCAAGTGGGGGGCCGACTCGTCCCGAGATTCATACCGTTTCCGGGAAAATGTGAGAAGGGTAGGGGGAGAGGCGGCTTCAGAAGGAGTTGCCTTGCGGAGGCTAGGCTCGTGACGTCATGCCACCCCTCCTGGACGAGATGATGTTCGGTCGGGAGGTGATAATAAGTCTATCTTAAGGTCGGGACAATGATGATAGATTTTATGAACAAATCAGAGCGGAGAGACTTTTCCACGAAGCTGTAGGAGCGCAAGGGTTAGATTGACAGTTTACGGCGGAAACACTGACAGAAAGATTGCATAGGTATAAGATGAACCAAGTAGCCCTGTTTTGAATAGCTTCCAGACGATTGATAATGTAGACTTGATCGGGAGTGAAGGCAACAAATTCCAATTTTGGCCTGATGAATATGTCGTATGCCAGCGTGCGGACAGGTAATGGTGCAGATCTATAGGTTTCAACGGAGAAGTCCTAGAGTTTTTGAACTAACAGCAGAGATGGCTTCGATGTGGTTATTCCAGGAGACGTCTGATGTTAGCCTTACGCCTCGATATTAAAGTGAGGGAATTCGTTCTCAATCAAATGAGAATCTTAGTAGTACTGGTAGGATAGGGTAGATTTTGAAGCATGAAATGCTTTTTCAACCCCCCCTCCCCCCACCTTGTCCATCTGTCCGTTCGTCCGTCCGCCCGTCCGCCCGTCTGTCCGTGCATTTCCCGCTAAATATAACCTGGAAATTAATTTCACGTGACCTTCGCACGAATTCAGGTTTGCCCGCTAAATTTAGCGGGAAATTAGATGTCGCGTGACTGGACGTGGCGGGACCTGCTCACTAATTCACGCTCCCCGCTACATTTAGCGAAAATATTGACGTCACACGACCAGATACACCAATTGAGTTCCCCCGCTAAACTTGACGGGAAAATGGATGCCTCATGACCTATAAACCAATTCAGTTTCCTCGTTAAATTTAGCAGGAAAATTAATGTCACGCGACCTATACACCACTTCAGTTTCCCCACTAAATTTGTCGAAATAATTGATGTCACGTGACCTACACACAAATTCAGTTTCCCGCTAAATTTGGCGGGAAAATTGATGTCACGGGACTTCTACACCAATTCCTTTTCTCTAGCTAAATATTAGGGGCAAAATTAAAAATGCAACTTCATATAATGTCTTTTATCTGTTATAGGACTGTAAAGGTAAAAGTACCTGCCAATGTTTTTTTGTTTTGTTTTTTCTAGTGAATTGGATAGCTTACATTTAGATTTCTAATTAACGGCATCAGTCACCTTTCCATCATTTAGTCCATTTTTGTTAAGTCACCTTGAAGTTCAATGTTATCATGAACACATTTCCCCTTCGTATAGAGGACGCAGTCATGAGCAAATAGACGTATATTACTGCAAATGTTGCCAAGAAGGACGTTTATAAATATTAAATAAGTACTGGTCCTAGAACTGACCACCCAGGAACAGCCAAATGCGACACTTGCTAATGCAGATTCGTGATGATTATTAACCGTCTACTGCACTCAGAAAGAAAGTCACGTATCCTTGAAAACAATCAGTGGCTCAGGATGAAGGGGTGCAAGTTCGAAAAGTAGTCGATGATGAGGAACAGAATTGAAAGCTTTAGAATAATCCAGCAAAACGGTGTCCGCGTGAGCGATACACCCGCGTTTAGTCTCAAAGTCGTTCATGAAATCACACAGCTGCATACCACAGGAGAGTCCCTTTTGCAAATTTATGTTGTTGTTTAAACAAAAATGTATTTGTTGTGAGGTGAGGCATGTTATGGTTGTAGAGTATATGCTCAAGGAGTTTACCTTAGATACAAAGAAATAGGACGATAGTTGAAGGCAACTGAGCGACTTGCCTGGCTGAAGAGTGGGATAACCATGCCAATCTTCCAATAAGGAAGGCCGCAGCACTCAAAAAGCGATTGGAAAAAGAATAGTTTCAAGAACTTAGTTGAAATATTGAAAGAATCTAGAATTTTTGAATTGCTATTTACGGGCCAGCGGACGGTGAACGCTTCAGTTTGGAAATTATATTTTGAATACCGGGCGCGTTTCCAATTAATGGAGGCATGGGTTCCTAAGGCTTTCGGATAGAGTGCAAACAATGTCCAAACACTCGTTAGTAAAAAAATAAAAATAAATAGTTAAAACTTGTAGAGCTAGTCTCTCTGTGATATGAAGTCAATATTGTCGCGGCTTAGTTGGATGAAAGATTTATTATAGGTTTAGGTGATATCAGAGGTCAGAACTGGCCCGGGTTACGCTTCTTCTACTGTCATGCCCGCTTCATTTTGAAATGCGATCATCCCGTCGATGCACTCTTCAACGCAACTAAGTAGGTTTTCACGTGGCAGCGAGTAACAAAACTCTTTCACGTCTACAGAGCAGGCTAAGCATCCTTTCTTCGAGCTTTCCCTTTAAATATTCTACAACCTGATCCGAACTTCTGATCAAAAACGGATCGCCAATCTTAATCAACTTTAGCTTCTCTTGCTAGAAAAGATTGATTTTTTGCACGTATCCTGCTCTGACACTATCACACCTCAGAGGACACTCCACTTTATGGGTCTTGACGCTGATCATTATCAGCAGACTACACACCTGCTGTTGTGAATGGTGTGCGCCAAGCGACCAAGTTTAAACTGCATGCACAGATTCTTCCCCTCCGTCTTCAGCTTTTTCAACGACAGATCTTGAAGTTTGTTAAAAACCGAAAAGATGGCCTCAAGGGCATTACTACCATATTCTGCTTCGGTTAGAACAACGAACCATCCCTCCTTGTCAGCAGGAAGTAGCGAAAGCCGACGTTCCTTCAGCAATAAGAGTGCTTTCCTAACTGGCACGCCTCACGAGTCTGGCTTGCTCTAAGTCAGCACGTACACACCCTCTGATGTGCATCTCTCCACCTTTCCGTTCGCAGCGTGTCTGGGCACTCGCCGTACTATAGACCTAGGAGTTCTAGAGCTCTCCGTCCGGGGCGTGCCTAGACACTACCCATACCAGACCGAGGAGTTCAGAAAAAACATCTGCGGTGTCTGTTCTTTTTCGGTCCTTGTCTTAAAGGGCAATGATGCTTTGTCACGTACCATACCAACTCGCCCAACAATCAGCACTTGTCAAAGTTTTAAGCGTCCCAAGCTTGAGAGATGTTAAGGCGTCTAGCCTTTGCAGAAACTCACGTTTTCTTGTTACGTAAAGACAACATCAAATCGCGATGTTCTCAAACAACTCGCAATCGTGCGTACTCATAATCACAATCGTACGCACTCACGCAGCACGCGCGGAGATATAGCGGCTGCCCGGACGGACCCCAAGCGTAGAACGGTGCGCCGACTCAAAGCGCTGACACACGAGCGATGGTCAAAGCAGACGCAGGAACGTATTATATGCTAAGCAACAGAATTACTGGTTTACAAATGACACTCAGTGCCACAGAGTAAAAGTTCATGTTAGTTTGATTGACTCACATCGCCTGACCGGCCAATCGGCGAGCGCCACTCCTGGTGCAGCGCGGAGTTTGCGCGAGGATCGAGGTCACAGCAGCGGGCAGATTCTCTGAACACTTAAAGGAGCGGTGCAACGATTTTCAGACTTGGCCAATTCATTGCGGAAATTAATCTGTGTCACCCATAGAACGAAGAACAGAAAAACGTATTTTGTTGAGAGCGCATCTTTTTACGTAGAAAAACGAAACAAATCGAAGGTCAAAGTGCCTATCAACTCTCCACGTCGCCTTTCGAGTGACGTACTCAGGAGAATCACGTAGTTTCTCCTTAAGTTCTCTCTTCAGAGACCCCAGCCGATCTCTCCGCGATAACCGACTTTTAAAGGATTGGCATCGTCGAAGGTCGCGGCGAGTGATCAACACAAAGGACGGTTCGCCACGGCGGTTGAAGGCGAGTGTAGGAGTTCAGGGGGACAGGTTTTGTTTACTGCCGCGAGTCCCCAGAGTACGCCACACATCAGTTCTGTTAACCAGCACACGCGGCTGCAGATCGGCAAATATTTGGTTTTCTTATTTGCGATTACGCACCGGAAGAGCAGTTCATCGGGGAAAGGTGACGCGTTTTAGGTAACTTCTGCTTCGATAAACAATACAAAAATACAAACTTCCAATTCTTTCGACACTAAAATCATGCACTACCCCTTTAAAAAGGCCCCTGACATCCCCAACCTTCTTTTTTTAATTTTTTGCCAGGTGATTCATTATGGTGTCAGAAGTGTACACAATTAATATTTTGATACAGTGTCACAAATGTCGTTAATGAAGTAAAAAAAAAACTGCTCGTGACCGAAATCGAAATCAAACTGGGTGGTGAAAGAAGGAATATGGAGGAGAAGAAAAATACCGAAAACCAAGCGACTGTGCAACTTTTTTTTATCAGCGTCTTTTTAGCTTTTTAGGAGCCACAAAAAGGAGTGTCATAATTTTTGTCCATTTCTAGTTTTCAGTATGTGTCTTCGATGACCCGCGACCTTGATTGTCTTTGGTGGTTGTGTCCAAACCGTAAGAAATGGTGCGTGACCACGGAAAAGAGATGTGAGCACGACTCATACCGGTCGGTTCTCGATCGGCAGTTTTCGGGCGTGAAAAAAACGAATTTCGAGCCTCAGAATGCGTTCTGGGTTAGGTGGGCTTTCATACGTCATGTAAAAATAAAAACCTTGCAGGGCATATATACCCAGTAAGTGTCCCTTTAAGCAGGAAACACATGACCGACAAAAACGGGCCCCGCGCGCCGATTCCCATGGCAAGAGCCCAGGACGCTCTGAGGTGGACCTATGCCAAGCCGCCACGTCACAGCGTCCGCGCAAGTTGGTATATGGAAGCTGCAGCGCGGAGCCCGTTCTTGTCGCTTATCTGTTTCTTGCTTTCATTTTAGTGCGTGGTACTCGCCCCATGGGCGCTTTAAGGGTATAATAAATAAAATGAAATGAAATACATGTTAACCGTGAGGCAGGGGTTCAAGTCTTCCGCTTGTGACGTGCTACTTACATGTCTTGATATTACACTTTTTTTACAGTGACAGCTGTTAGTGGTCTGTCCCTACGTTTTCGTGGCGGTGTGAAGGTACACGAATACAGTTTCGCAGCTAAATTTAACGCGAAAATTGACGTCACGTGACCTACGAAAAAATGCGGTTTCCCCGCTAAATTTCGTGGAAAAATTGATGTCCAAGACCGGTGAAACCCCGAATAAATGCTGCCACCCATTGTTCCCCCTATCTTTCTTTCCTTTTTTTGGGGGTCAACAATATGCTTTTTAACGCCAACAACAACAACTAAGCGTAGTATTTGAAAAGTAAACATTTCGGCAAGATCTGCTTGGTTAGGTAAGTATTAAGAAAAGAAACTGTAAATACTCTAACCAACTGGTTTAAATTGCCCTACCAAGCAGCTATATTCACGGACTTCGAGGAGTCACAAAGAGAAGACTACGATTTTAACGGCAGCGACAAGGAGAAGAAGAGAAAGACGAACACCCCGCCAAATAAGTCACCCGTGAACAAGCGACCGAGCAGGCCACGAAACGTCGGGCAATTTAAACCAGTTGGTTAGAGTACTTCCAGTTTCTTTCTTAGCGTAGTATTTTACCACAAAAATTAACATTTTACAAGCATTCAGTAAATTCTCTGCACCTCTTTTCTGACCTTGTACGTTTGTGCGCAACTGTAAGTATGCTCAATCTCTACCAACATGTCCAACTGTCTATATTACTAAAGTTCTGCGCTTCCAAGTTAATACCACACGGTGCGGTGCGTCCGCTATTTAAACATAGTATACTTCTGTTAAGTACTGTATTTATTCGAAAATAGACAAACCTCTTTGTGGGCAATGCCAGCGCGTTCGTTTCTCTGCAACTCTCAAGGAGCGGCAATCACTGCGATTTGTGGAAGAGGCCCGGCAAATGATGAGGTACCGACAACGTAAGAACGAAGAAACAAGATTCGTGAAAATCCCATGTCTTTCGTTTCTTTTGTTACCAACGTTACCTGTGTTTCGCCATTCATCGGCTGTTTTTCTAAGTCTTAATGATTGACCTCCGTGGGTTCTGTTGGAAGGTAGATACACGGGTCTGCTCAAAAAATAGATGACCTATTTTCCAATACGACAGTTAAAAGGAGTCGTGTGCATTTGTGCTCCTTCCCACGTCCAGCCATAACGACACTTTGTTTGGCGTATCTCCTGGACTATATTCCTCACACTTTATATGTTTAAAAAGTAAAATTTGATTCAGTGCAAGAAATGAACAGGTGGGGACTATAATTTCTTTTTATTTCAAGAATGTTGACTTTAACGAGACTCGATGGATTTTGTAAATGACAGCGTATGTTAATCAAACTTTCTGTACAGTGAAGAATACAATGCATTTATAAAACATATCAAATAAAACATAATTTTTTTTCAATCAGATTAACTTGGTTTAATTTAATCTAGTTATAGAGTAGTGCTCGTTAATCAGTGCATGTATTTTTAACCGTGACAGATTAATCTATCAATCCGTCCGATCACTGAACACGACGCGGAAGAAGGAATTGGTACAATACAAGATGGGGAAAAACAGCTCAGATAACACGGACTACGAAGAGGAACACACACGACAGGACAATGCTGTACAATGCTGTACAATTGGTACAAATTTAAAGTGCGGCAGAATTATCCATTTTTTATTGAGTGAACTGCGCCCAGTAGAACAAAAACAGTCTAACCTCCGAATTCCCAAACCTCACTCCAATTGAGGTGCCCCTTCACTTCCTCGAGGAAGGCGCGAGGGCAGGCGCTGGCCAATTGCGATAACGGATCCGCCGTCGCGATGAGCCAGCGCCGGCCCTCGCACCTTCCTCGAGGAAGTGGAGGGGCACCTCAATTGGAGTGAGGTCTGGGAATTCGGCGGTAATACTTTTTATTCGGTGAAAACCTTTTTTTGTGTGTTGTTATTTTTTTTTTGCAATAGGACATTACATTTCTACAGTTGCTGCCTTTATATCGCGTTGTTATTTCATTCCAGCAAGACGTTCCGTAACGAGGTGGATGATAGAAAGAAAGCACAATATTACAATTTGCTCGTGGACACCACTGCTTTGTGTTAGCACTCAGACTCATATACATCTTTCTGTGCTTGATCATTCCTTGATTTAAAAACAAAATAAATGCACGTTCATTGCACACAATAAGAGGCAAACAAAAAAACAGATGATAGTTTGGCATTCTTTATTATCAGAAAAGTTTATTTAAATCATGATTTAAAGCTGTCAAATTTACATCACGATTAAATTCACAGTTTAGATTGCACTAATTTTTATTCTCATCCCTGCTTTTCAATGATTCAATCTTATTGCGCGCCAACAACGCTGACAAGGTATGCTGTGTGAGAAGATATTTTGACGCGCGGCCTACGTACAGGGTGCGTAGTATTTACAGAAAATGTATATTTTCAGACTATATTTGCCTCTGTGGAATATAAACTTGGGACATATTATGGTAAAAGAAATACCGTGCCTTTTGAACTCGTGAACAAAGCACGTCGTTTAGGTTGCCCCATGACGTTGCGCGCTCCTATTTTTTTTCAGTGTCGGTGCCCAATTTTCATAGATTAAAAGTTGTATTTTTTTGTGCACGGAGAGATTGATAAAAACAGGCGAAAGGGAGTCTTTAAAGTTTGCGTCCTGTTTTGAGTAAAATAAAAACCAGTATTTACTCAACTGCACTGAATGCCCTTTTTTTACATCTTCGTTGAAGACAATGTATTGGTCTTCATTGAATGATGGTCTCAAAAGACTGCGGCAGTTTAAGATAGAAAAAAGACGCGAGTTAAGAAAACACGCCACCTTGAAAAGATTTTACGCAACAATAGAAGGAACAACGTGTTTGGGTGTATTAAGCTTTTATTCACTGATCAACCCACAAGCTTCATAACTTCATCGGGAAAGAAAAACATTATTTGTTGCACCCGGATTGATTAATAAAAAATATAAAATTAAAAGGATCACCTAATCTCTTGTACGCTGAAACCATAAAGGTACAATAAAACGTTATCGGACCGCGCGGATATTTGTTTGCAGTTTTGTCATTTAAATGAGCGTTCAAAGCTATAGTTAGGTCACGTTTCCGAGCCTTTATGGGTATATTTTTTAAGAGAATGTTTTTCCACAATTTATTAAACAAGATAATAAGAGAAAAATATAATTTAGAGAGAGAAAAAATCATTAACCCGTTTACGATCATAACACTCAAAACTCAAAAGTACCGTTGGGATTTTTCAGAGATCCACTGCCGTCATCGTAATCTATATTTCTGTCGCCACTTACAATGAACCTCAGAAAGCCGTAGCAACTGCCGAGTTTACAAAGTCTTCAGTTTATTTTCCTAGGGGCCGCAAAGTGTTGTCACATCTGAGGAATGCTGTGGTTCTGTTGACGTATATCTGATTTTTAAACACTCTTGATTTAATGGCTTTCAGACACTTGTTGATAGAAACGCCATAAGGAGAGAACTCTAACTCCATCCCAGTTCCGCAGTGAAACCCCACACAACAAAGGCATTTTTTATTAATCGAAGAAAGCATTCCACAGGGAAGGCAACGACCACATCCTTCAAGGGCACACCTACCGCGGCTTCCTCATGTCACCTTGTGTGGAAAAAGAATCGTGTCCCGCACACTGATGAGATGCTGGTAGTGAGTCAACGTATGAGTCTTGCCCGTAAAACATGCCCCGGTTGCTGACCGTTCTCTAGGTAGCCGCAGAAAAACGCGATGAGTATTTTCTGCGATGTTGCGATAATATTATGGGCGGGACATTTCGCGCTCTTCGAACATGTTTACGGCACATTTCAGTATTTCCTCAAAGCCACCCATAAAAGGACTCCTTAACTGGCCTGTAGCACAGTCCCCACTCCAGCAAGTCAGTCGAAGTATCTCCATCCACAGACAGCATGAACACCTTTGTGAGTACACCAAGTGCGCGCAGAAGATATTTTATGTGCAACGCAACACACTTTAAACAAGTTTTTGTTTCTAACGCACTAACAGTTGGCCAGGTATTTTAACGAGAGATCGAAAGAGCATGTGTGCTACGGTTTGAACTCAAAACTAGATAAGTCGTTGAACAAGTTGAATACCGTCCGCTAGGCCAATACCAAACTGGCGCGTTACTGCAGTTCAGTGCCCGCTATTCAACAACAATACAATTTTCATCTGAAGAGGTTATTCTCTTTCAGTGCCCTAAAATGGCGCTCTTCAGTGTTTTTCTCCATAAAACTAAATATTCATCGTGAATTAGTGTGCAACATGCTTCGCCAATCCAATGTCGTTTCAAGTCTATGTCAAAAACTTCTTCCGAGAAGTCGGTGTTCACTGACAGCAAAGTGAATTCTATTTCTGCTAAGGGCATGATGAATGAAGCCCTTTGGACCGCTTCCACAGCGGGTACTCCCCACTAAGAGTTGTCGGTTTATGTTAAATGGTACCCGGGTAGTCGGGGAACGCATGCACTCCGAACAATGAGCTCAAATACGGTGTCCGCGTATTTACACTTATAGAGCTTAGGTTAAAACCAGTTCCATCGTGCTCAACCAGACCACCCTCGTGCCCTGCCTCGTCCTGCTGGCCACCTGCTGCCAGGCCGGATACGTGGCACCATACGCCTACCACGCTGCTGCAGTCCACGTCCCCGTGGCGACCACGGTGGTTCGTCAGCCGGTTGTCGAGCACCACAGCGAGGTGGCCTACGTGCCACCCCATGCCCACGGGTACACCATCAGCCAGAAGAAGGTCGTCCACCCAAAAACCTCCGTCACCAAGCACGATCCATTCTTTGGGTGAGTCAAGCCCGTCTCTCTACAACACAAGGACACATTCAGAATCAATGTCGTTGGGAACATTACACGTGCATAGGTTAAATCTGGACCTCATTGGTGAACTATTTTCTGCGCTATCATCACGTGCTTTGTTGGCGATCTTGCATTCCAGGCGGCATTCTTGTGTATATTGAGAAATATTGTATAACTTTAACTTTTATAACAATTACTGGACAGCTTCCACTACGCACAGCTTGATTGAAACTTAAGTTGGAGTGAACCAACACTGCATAACATATTAGTTTCTCGCTTTCTGCAAGGCGACACTGGCTATAGTAAATGCCCTATGTGCAAAAATGAATAGTTGGCGGTTATTTATAATGAATGAATTAGGTTGTACTATCATAATATTTAAAACAAAGACGTCTATCCGCATTCTGAAGATATAGCTCATGCCCTAGAAGTTCTCTTCTCATCGACGACGGATTTGTTCTTGGGACTAACACAATCAAATGGCTCTCCCGAACGCAGCACCTACCACCAGGCCGAGGTGCACCACGCTCCAGTGGTGACCGGCTCCCACAGTTCCGTGCACCAGAGCCGAGGTGGACACTTCGTGCACCGCCCTGTCGGGACCGTCGTCTACTAGACGAATTCACTGCCGAAGCCATCATTTGGATACCATAATCATCCACGTTTGAACCACAATAAATGCAACTCGCTCTTCGGGTGCAGAAGTGACGTATCATTGTGATATTTGGCCAACCATGTTTTCCAAACGTCTAAACAGCACCCTGCGTGTTATAAGCTGTCTGCGTCAATAGCGCATGAGGTGATTATTCGATTGCATTATTCGACTTAACAATTTTATTTACCATTGTGTAGGAACATATGCGAACAAAGTATCGTGGCTGGCATATTCAGAGCTGCGCAGGAGGGTAAATATTTCCGACGAACCAATCATTATTCCTGTGGGATACCAAAGCGTGTCTGAGGCTGTGCTTCGAGCAAGTGCTCCGAAATGCGCTTCTTGCGCATCTGGACGCAGGCAGGTGCACGCTAATGAAGGGGCAACGTAGAAGACGCGCAGATAGCGAGCAAGGACGAGGGATTTATGCGCAAGCCGTCATTGGGTTGAGGACGGGGGAAACAAAAGCACGTGCGCTCGTTCGGGGGTAAACAGACTCACAAGGTGCGCAAGCAGCAATCTTGCGACATTGAAAAATGCAAAGCGGGGCGATTTTCGACCATCTCGATTACCGCTCTGATGCCAATCAGATGCCGGATTTAGGTGGTAAAACTCACAAACAACAAATCACGATGCAAGGAGTGGAAATATAACAATGATATGGGATTGTTAAGATGTCGATAACTATAAACGTTCCAATTTCTAAAGGTGATAAATAAAGGATAACCACTACTTCTTGCCTATAAAAATGGGACCCAAAAATAACCGGAATAAATTTTTGGAGGGTGGCCGGGCCGTTCGTAGTACCGGCTTCCGCCGCTAGCAGCGCGTAGCGGCATCATTTCCGAGTCAGTTTGCCCACAGACGTCGCCTGCTAAAGTTCTAGTGGCATGTTGCAAATTTTTCGTCCCAAGCGCCTCAAAATCATTTCTCGTCTCTTGCAGTGCTTGAGTTGAAAAAAACGGCGTGCGGTCGTGAACTTTTTGGAAACATATAACTAAAACAGCGCAAACGGACGCAAGGACAATAAGAAGAAGGGACACAGACACAGCGCCAGACTTGTACGTAACTCAAGTTGCTGTAGTTTAACTACTTTTTTGAGTAGTTTATTAACTTTCAATTACAATTTAATTGCGGTAATTAATAGTTTCCTTTAATTACTTTTTTCCGAGTAACTTCTACTCAAGTTACGAATTACTTACTTACGACCGCTTACGCTTACGATAAAAATAAGTGCCTTATAAGTGTATTGTGTTAAATACTTCGTCAACGGTATTAAAACAACTACTTCTTGGCGCTTTGACTTTATCCAATATTTGCCGTCATCTCAAAAAAAAAAACAGATGAACAACGCATACAAGATCAAATAAAGAAAAATAGGATATGAAAGGGAATAAGAAAAGGTAGTGTTAAAAGTATTTGTAATTTAATTTAAAAGTATATTGTAGTTATAGCACTTTATTTAAAGTACATTGCACTCAGTGAACACACGATACTTAAAGTATATAACCTGTAATTGAATGAGTATATTTCACTTCAAGTACTTTTATATGTACATTCCGCAACACTCTTAACAAGCAAACACTGTCTGCAAAATCAAGCCCAGGCAGTGCTAAACCTAAAAGTAGAAATGATACATCCGCAGTACATCAATGACCAGGAAACAAAAAGAGCAAAACAAATAAGCACACAGAAGCGGAACCAGCTATGACAACATTTATGTGAAAAACCAAGCCGCTTTATATTTGGCTAGCAGAATTTCGCTTACCAATCGAAATGTTTATGTACATTCTGGTTACTTTTAAAAATAAAAGTCACTCTAAATTAATTCGCTATTTTGTTACGGTAATTAGTAATTTCCTCAATTACTTTCTTTTTAGTAATTTCTACTCTACTCAAATTACCTTTGAGGCCAATATACTCAGTAACTTAACTTAATTACACCTTTTGAGTAACTTGTACATGTCTGTACAGCGCTGACTCACGACTTACTCTCTTTCTCGTCGTCTTAAAGCACTTCAACATAAGCAGAAAAATGAAGGAAAAAATGAAAGCCGTTTACAACTCCCTGTAACGCCGAATTAGAGAGCAGCTCTTGAGGGGGGGAAGGCACGGGGGGGGAGGGGGTCACGTGACGTCGGGGAAGGGGGGGTGGTCCCGTGACCTCGAGGAGGGGGGGGAAACTTTTCCCCCTAAATTTAGCGGGGAAATTTTCCGCTAGATTTAGCGGGGAAAATTTTCCGCTAGATTTAGCGGGGAAAATATTCCGCTAGAATTAGCGGAGAAAATTTTCCGCTAAATTTAGTGGGGAAAGATTTAGCGGGGAAAATTTTCCGCTAAATTTAGCGGGAAATTTACCCATCATGCACCGCGCTGTTACGCCGACGGCAACGGCCACGCCGCTCAAGCCGCCTAAGAGCTGCGCTCTAAAAAAGAATTTGTCATAGGTTGGGAGGGGGGGGGGGGCTAGCGAAGTCACTTTCAATATTATTCAAGAATCCCCTTAGCATACTGGACAACGTTAGACAAAAAACCTGCTTCTCTACGGTTGGTAATACCATATTTGTGCAACTTCTGCAACATAATTTAAAAAGTGACTGTTAAATACAAAGTCCATATTGTATTTTTAGCACCTTCCAAATTATCTCGTTTGTGAGCTTTCATTGAAAGAGCAGGACTTCAACGTGTAGGTTTTCGGATAAACCATCATCTCAAATATGTAGATAGTGCTGTGGGGGTCGTTTATAAAATACCCTTTTCCTGTGGTAAAGTATATTTTGGGCCCACGGGCAGATGCATTAATGTCAGAGCTCGGGAGCATTATCTGTCTTTCGGTTCTTCACCTTCGGGTCACCTAATCGTTCATTGCGATAGGTGTGACTGTTCACCTCGGTTAGGTGACATTAAACTTTTGGCTAACATTCACAAGAAATGGCTACGGAAATTCACGAAGCATTTTCATTCGGCAACAGTGTCCCGATCTATACGTAAGTTCACTATTAGTTAAGATATCCAGTGAAGAGTTAGAGTGTGTACGGCGTTTGGCCACGTTTGTTTAATACTTTATTTCATCTTACGTGTGACCGATCCTGTGGCTACAAGCGCTTACATGCAGCCTAAAAACGGTGCCCGCACACCAATAGGCGTCGTGCGAGACAGGTACGAGTAGAGTATTAGGGCTCGCGCCTTAGTTTTGGCTTTGCTGAGACCTGAGGTGGAACGATGTATAGTTACATATTTCTCTACTATTTAATTTCCTGTTTGTTTGGTTTTTTTCTAATGGTACTTTCTAATATAATTTTTGTCGGATGGCACATGACAGTGAAGATTTCCAACATAAGGGATTCACTTTTTTTCCTTCGTTTTCTTCTGTTGATGTGTTTTAAAAAGACGAGAAAGAAAGAAAGTCGTGTGTCAGCGCTGTGTCTGTGTCCATTCTTCTACTTGTCCTTGTGTTGGTTTGTGCTGTTTTAAATATATGTTTACAATGCACCACTGACTAGCCCACCTCCAAGCATTACCGTGAACTTTTGTTTTCTTTTATGGAAAACGGCGGTGGAAACTTTTGCAATGTTTGAGACAGCTTACAGAGAAGATGCTACTAAGAAATCACAGGTCTACTGGTAGTTTTCTCGCTCCAAGGCGGGTGAATTATGGGTCCATGATCAACGTCGTTCAGGGAGAACTTCAACCTCCCCAACTGGGGAAGACATAAAAAAATTGGGGCATTGTACACACCAAGTTTGTTCCTAGTGGTGAAACTGCTCATGTTTTACTTGAACGTTTTGCGTCGCTTACGGAACTCACAGAGGCAGAAACGCTCCGATTCGTGGCAAAGTAGAGAGTGTTATTTTCGTCATGACAATACCTCCGCATATAGTGCCCTGTAAGTGCAACAGTCTTTGATCTGAAACGATATGACCCCGCTCCTTGCCTCCTAACCCCCCCCCCCTCCCTTCGCTGTTCACCGGACCTTTCCCCGCCGACTGGGTCCTACATCATACGGGAAATCGACCTTGCAGGCGCCGAGCTTCGACACGAATATGTTTCTCGCGTTCTTTTTGCGAAATATACATTCTACACTAAAACAGATCAAAATGCGAGATTTCCTTACAACTTACCAATATATGTAACTTCTGGGTACGGTTTATTTAAAAAACCGGTTTATTTAATAAAGGAACATGGAAGATGTACTTGCTCTCGATCGTTCTAATAAAAAAACAGCTCCCCTGAAACTGCTTTTTATACTCAAAATCTTTAAAATGTTCAAAAACTAGTCGGAGCTTCACATAACAGCTTGCGCGGCATGCGTCAAGGCTATTCAAATCTACTCAGATTCTAGTTTCTTTAGGACCTGTGGAGGCTCCGTTGGAAAAAGGTTTCGCATTACCAGAGTGAATGACGTCCCCTCATCTTAACGGCACACGAGAGCACAATTGTGTCGCAAAACGCGGCACAGCTATATCGAGATTCCCGATACTGACACCTCTATACAAGTGTGACTCGACAGTTAATGAAGAGCAAATGCTCATCAGCAACCGACGCTCAGCTCCTCCCGAACGGAATACGCTGCAAAGAAGCTTGTCACGAAGCGACTTCTACTTGAAAGAAGATAAGAATTTTTTATTTTCCTATCCAATCTTTAGTAAGAAATTCTTAGAAATTTCAAATCACTCACTGAGACGCGCGTCACGCATTATGCGCAATTCTCCGGGTTCCCAAAATGAGGCGTATACCTCATTTTTCGACACCTAAGTGCCATGGGTTTAATATATTAAAAAAAAAACTCGATCGCAATGGGACCTCACACATCGCGTAGACCTAGTGAATGTACAGGTATTTACTTAAAATAACTCCGTTTTAAGTAATGAGAGATTAAGGAGGAAATGAGAGACTAGATGTCACAGAAAACAATGCAACACACAGAACACACTGGGTCGCTTTCACTGAAGTGCGTACTACACACGCGTGATGTGCTCGAATTTCGATTCCCTATTTTCATTTTGAGGAGACATTCATTTCCTAGTTTTGTCTTGCCCTAATCATAATAAGAATACAGCTCATTCGACGTGGTAGATGTTGGACTGGGGTAAATCACTGCATATCCTATATTCATCGCTCTGCACCGTCGTCTACTGGACAAGATCCACTCCCAAATCCCCCTTTCTATACCATCATCACTCATATCCTTATTAGGATAAATTCAAATCAATATGTTCGTGAAAGAGTACCTTGTCACTGGAATATAAGGCAAAGCGTATCGTTTTCACATATGTTATGATTTAGTCGTTTTCTGTGAAATATTTGCATTAACGAGCGTAATGAATGAGCGACCGACATAACAAGACATGAAAAAATGTAGAATTGAGCTAGCACAACCCACACACGGAGTATAGTTTGTGCGTGACACATTTCGTAGTCCCTGGTCTTAGTCAGCGTGATGAAGTCTTGTACTAGTTCAAAAGCCTATAGTCAGAGACAGCTTAAGTAGGCAGGGCGTGGCAATTTTCAAACCTCCTATTATCGCAGTCAATCACATTACAGCATGAGCCACTGAAAAGGCCCAAACGTCAAAAAGAAACCAAGAAAGCCTGATCAGACTAAGACCCACGCCGCATTTGTAAGATCTCACCCTATTGAAAATAACATTTCAGCCCTGATGTGTTATGAGACCGCGCTCTTAGAGCTCTAAATACTCTCGGCCATCGAACCCCTCAGCCCTACAACACCTTTCAACCTGTCAGGTCTTTAGACACCTGTAGCCCATTTACCCTTTAGACGCCCAAATGACTGTGAGCCATAAAAAATCTGTAAAAATGTTATTCCAAAATTATTTCAGAGATTGAGTTTTACATGCTACTTGTAACTCAAGAAGACGATAAGAACCAACGTTTTCTTAAACTCGGTTGCAAGCAGCTGTACGCGAAAGCAATCAGACGAAATGTAGACAACCGAGTCCTTTGTCGCAAAAAAATATGTTTCAAGGTACTTACAATGCCGCTGGGTAAATTCCTGAAATATACGGTAGTTCATCTAATAAAACCAAGTATGTGCACCACAGGCACACATACACACCTTCCGTTGCATGTTTAGCAAAAACCACAAAGACGCAACGAACATCCGCCGCCGTTGAGAAATCGAGCACCGTCACGATGTTGTCCCTGATGTCGAAATGACTGCGTAACGGGCGTTTCTTGCCCGCCGGATTCTTCTGAAGTCGGACGGACGAACAGCGACAAAAACGGCACTGAAATGTCGTTTTCTTGATCCGCACACTCAGCAGCTCGAGAGGATAGGTTCCACACATGGAACGGGAAGCCGACACTGAGCGTATGTTTGTTGCTGCGCATTTAGTTTGCGCTCGTTGAAGGAGCAAAAAGAGGTCAACCAGCTGTTCTCGAAGGCTGCATTTCGAATAAATAAAAACCAATTTCCCTAAAAAGAAAAAAAAAACAGCAGAAAGTTTTATTCCTGTTTTCTCTGCGATGTATCGGCGAATTTTGAATGATACAAGGACATATTAATGTAACTGTTTAGGTTACAGGCTTTCGGTGTTACGAGCAGCGTCTTGTATGGTCCGCGACTGCGCCCATTCTGTGGCTTCCAAGCGTAATGTGCTCCCCCGTGTCCCACCGCTCTGCTCTCCCCCCCCCCCCGCCCCCAACCCCCGCCGTGCCTCGGGTAGCATCCGCCGTGGTTGGGGCTCAGTAAGTCGTGTTCGCTATACATGGCGAACATGCACGTAATACACGCAATATCTCCCCCTTAAAGGAGCCCTGCGGTCCTATTTTAGCATCTACCTTTCTGCGGTTTGTACGTCCCTTGGGGTTCGGGCAACCCAGCGGTACTGGAGGGAATAACTAAACATAAGTGAGTCATATTTTAATCAGACGACGAGGACACCCTTCCTCCTATGGCGGCGCTCCGTGGTGTCGAACGCGCTCGGCATATCATGAAATCGTGACATTTTTGGTCCATACATCAGCCGAGGAGAGAGAGCTGCCCCGTTCCCGGGCAGCCTCTCTCCTCGGCGTCACCTTCTTTACCCGTCTTCCCCTCGCTCCTTAAATTCCTTAGTTTTCGGGGCAAGTAGAACAGTCCGGCGCGGGAAAAATGGGGACAGAAGACCAAGGACGTCATGAAGGATGTTATTTTTTATTGTTTTTCTAGTTTTAATGTGCCTATGTCTAAAAAAAAGCTGATTTCGAAAAACAGAAACCGTTCACACAGGTACTACGTTCATTGCGCTCAGGTTCGTTGAAAATTAAAAAAAACAGTAAAAAAGTCGTTGCAGGGTCTCTTTAAAGAAACACGTTTTCAGAGGCCCGGCCGCGTAGGTGGCTGGAGGGTTTCTAGGCGCGAAATTGCAGAAAATATAGGCGGGAAATTCCCGCTCTTCGAACACACTTGTTGTACGGTACATTTCAGTATTTTCTGAAACTCACCCATAAAAGGACTCCTTGACAGGCTTGTAGCACAGTCTTCACTCCAGCAAGTAAGTCGAAGTATCTCTATCCACAGACAGCATGAACACCTTTGTGAGTGCACTCAGTGCACGCAGAAGATGTTTTATGTGTAACGCAGAACACTTTAAACACGTTTTTGTTTCTAACGCACTAATCGTCGGGCAGGTATCTTAACGAGATATCGAAAGAACCTGTGTGCAGCGGTTGCAAGTCAAACTGGATAATGGGATGAACAAGTTGAACACTATCCCCAAGACCAATACCAAACTGACGTGTTACAGCAGTTCACTGCCCGTTATTCCACAACAATACCATTTTTAAGTAAAGGGGCTATTCTCTTTCAGTGTCCTAAAACGGCGTACTTAAACGCCTTCCTGCATAAAACGAAATATTCATCGCAAATTCATATGTAACATGCTTCACATATCAATGTCGTTTCAAGTCTCTGTCGGTGACTTCTTCCGGGTGGTTTCCATTTTTACCGAGAGTTCCATTTCAGCTAAGGGTATGCTCAAACGAAGCCTTTCGGACCGCTTCCACAGCGGGTACTCCGCACCAAGAGTGGTTAGTTTATGCGAGATGATACCCGGGTAGTCGGTGTCCAAATGCGCTCCGAACAATGAACTAAAATATGGTATCCACGTATTTACACCTAAAGTGGCTAGGTTAAAACCAGTTCCATCATACTCATCCAGACCACCTTCGTGCCCTGCCTCGTCCTGCTGGCCGCCTGCTGCCAGGCCGGCTACGTGGCACCATACGCCTACCACGCAGCTGCAGTCCACGTCCCCGTGGCACCCACGGTGGTGCGTCAGCCGGTGGTGGAGCACTACAGCGAGGTGGCCTACGTGCCACCCCACGCCCACGGGTACACCATCAGCCAGAAGAAGGTCGTCCACCCAAAGACCACCGTCACCAAGTACGATCCATTCATTGGGTGAGTCAAGCCCGTCTCTCTACAAGAGAGGGACATATTCATAATCAATGTCATTGGGATCATTACCCGTGCCGAGGTTGAAACCTGTACCTCATTTGTGAATTATTTTCTGCGCTATCATCACGTGCTTTGTTGGCGATCTTGTATTCCAGGTGGTATTCTAGTGTATATTGAGAAATATTGTATAAACTTTAACGTTTATTAGAATTACTGGGCAGCTTCCACTACGCACAGCTTGATTGAAACATAAGTTGACGTAAACCAACATTGCATAACGTATTAGTTTCTCGATTTCTGTAAGGCGACACTGGCTATAGTAAATGCCTTATGTGTAAAAAAGAATAGTTCGCGGTTATTTATAATGAATGAATTTGGCAGCGCTATCATAATATTTAAAACCAAGATGTCTAGACCCATTCTGAAGTTACAGCTCATGGCCTAGAAGTGCTATTCTCATCGACGGCGGATTTGTTCTTGGGACTAACGCAATTAAATGGTTCTCCCAAACGCAGCACCTACCACCAGGCCGAGGTTCACCACGCTCCAGTGGTGACCGGCTCTCACAGTTCCGTGCACCAGAGTAGAGGTGGACACTTCGTGCACCGGCCAGTCGGCACAGTCGTCTACTAGACGAATCTACTCCCGATGTCACCATTTGTCTACCATAATCATCCATGTTTGAAGATCAATAAATACAACTCCCTCTTCGGGTGCAGACGTGGCGCATCATTGTGATGTTTGGCCAACCATGCTTTCCAATAAACTAAACCGCACCCTCCGTCTTTTAACTTGTCAGCGTCTATTGCCCATGAGGTGATTATTCGATCGCATTATTCGACTTAACACTTTTACTATTTATTGCGTAGCAACATGCGGGAACTAAGTATCGTGGCTGACACATTCAGAACTGCGGAGGAGGGTAAATATTTCTGGCGAACCAATCTTTTTTCCTGTGGGATACCAAAGCGTGCCTGAAGCTGTGCTCCAAGAATGTGCTCCGAAATGCGCCTATTGCGCAACTGGACGCAAGCAGGTGCAGGCTAATGAAGGGCAACGTAGAAGACGCGCAGATAGCGAGCGAGGACGAGGGAGTTAAGCGCACGCCGTCATTGGGTTCAGGACGGGGGAAACAAAAGCGCGTGCGCTCACTCGGGGTTAAACAGACGCACGAGGTGCGCACGGAGCAATCTTGCGACCTTGAGAAATGGAAAGCGAGGCGATTTGCGACCCTCTCGATTACCGCTTCAGTGCCAATGACATGGCATAATGCGTTGGTAAAACAGCCGAATAACAAATCATGAAGAAAGAAGCGGGAACATAACAAGGACCTGGGATTGTTGAGATGTCGATAACAATAAACGTTCCAATTTCTAAAGGTGACAAATAACGGATTACCTCAACTTTTTACATATAAAAGGGGGACCCACAAATGAGCGGAATAAATTTCTGGAGGGTGACTTCGTAGTACCAGCTTCCGCCGCTAGCAGCGCTTTCTGGCATCCCTTCCGAGTCAGTTTGCCGACCGAAGTCGTCTGCTAAAGTTCTAGCGGCATGAGGCAAATATTATGCCCAAAGCGCCTCAAAATCATATCTCGTTTCATAGAATGCCTGAGTTGAAAGTACAGCGTGCGGACGTTAACTTTGTGTAAACATATAATTAAAAGAGCGCAAACGAACGCAAGGACAAGTAGAAGGGACACAAACACAGCCCTAGACTTGTACCTAACTCTAGTTACTGTAGTTTAACTACTTTTCTGAGTAGTTTACTAACTTTCCAATACATATCAATATCGGTAATTAATACTTTCCTTTAATAACTTTTTTCCGAGTAACTTGTACCAAGTTACGAATTACTTTTTTTAATTTTAATGTTAGGTCTGCTGCTCAAAAAATATTCCTGGAGTATAATAAGCGGACGGACTCATCGCAAGTGAGGCCCAGTAAATGCGGGATTAGCGCCAAAAATTTGCATTTCATTGTGTCCCGAAGCTCACGATTTGAGGCATATAAAGAAAGGTTTTGTCCCCTTCTCTGCCCAACGTAGGAACTCTCGCCAGATGAAGGAGGTGTATACACGGCAGCCTCACTCAAAGGGTGCAACAAAATGCAGCACCCGCTTTGAAGCCCACCTGGTGCTCCCGTAGTTTTTTTATGTAAGTGAACAATCGAGTGCTAATAAGGAACGCAAAGGTGACCCCAACGTTTTTACACAAAAAATATAAACAAGCAATGTTGGGAATTAAGTAAAGAACGTGCTACTGAAAGTGCTACTTCAAGTAGGCTTATAAAACGTGAACTTTATTTGAAGGATATCTTTGAGCATGTACTTGTACTTTACTAAAGTATTTTTTCTGGTAATTTCTGTAGAAAGTGAAATTCCCAACTTTAAAGTACATTCCCCACACTTGCAAACAAAAAATAGCGTAACCTCATGTGAACACGCGTTGTCGCCTTTTTAGACGTCATCTGGTCATTTCTCTTAGTGAAGTAATGGCAGCTATAAGACCGATAAAAATAAGTGCCTTATAAGTGTATTGTATTAAATAGTCCGCAGAGATAGTAAAACAACTACTCCGTGGAGACTTTACTTCATCCAATATTTGCCGTCATTTCCGAAAAAAACTGATGTTCCTCCGATTACCCTTGGAGCAATGCATACCAGGTAAAATAAACTAAGAAAAATAGGGTATGAAAGCGCATGATGCAAGGTTGTGTTAAAGGTATATGTAGTTTACTTTAAAAGTATGTGGTATTTATAGTTCTTCATGTACTTTGCACCCGATTCACTTACGATACTTGAAGAACATAACCTCTAATTGACTTAGTATTTTACTTCAAGTACTGTTTATATGTACTTTACGTAACACTCTTAACAACCAAACGCTGTCTGCAAAATCAAGCTTAGGCAGTGCTAAACCTCAAAGCAGAAATGATACGTCCGCAGTACATCATTGACCAGAAGACAAAATTACAAGACAAATTATCATACAGAAGCGGAACCAGCTACTACAGCATTCCTGTGAAAACACAAGTAGCTTTATATTATGCTAGCAGAATTTCGCTAACGAATTGAAACATTTATGTACTTTCTTGTTACTATAAAAATATAAAAATATATTTAAAAGCAATTCGATCCCTTGCTACGGAAGTTAGTAATTTACTCAATTACTTTCCATTTTAGTAATTTCTCCTCTACTCAAATTATATTCGAGGACAATACTCAGTAACTTAACTTAATTACTTTTTTGAGCTACTTGTATACCTGTCTGCACAGCACTGACTCAAGACACTTTCGTTTTCTTCGTCTTAAAACTCATCAACGTAAGAAGGCAAAGAAGGAAAAAAGGAACTTGTCATAGGGGGAAAAGGGGAGGGGGAGTTGTAAATAGAATACAGACACGAAAAACAAATGTATTCAGTATTTTGGAAACTTGTTTGTTTGTGTTTGTATCTAGTAACGATCAGTAACTAGTCAATAGTGACATAGTAATACCATGAAACATGTGATTGAAGAGATCATTTCAATTCCTCCTGGGTGACCAAGGTGACGATGGAGGATAGGACGCTCTTCCAGACATTGATGGCTCCTCGTTTCAAGCATTTGTTGAGCCAGAAACATGTTTGAAGATACAGGCATTGTTAAGACGAGATGACGTTCAATCGGGTGGTGATAATAAGTCTGTCTTAAGGTCGGGACAATGATGATAGATTTTATGAAGAACATAGAGCGGAGAGACTTTTCTACGAAGCTGTAGGGGGCCCAGGGTTTGGTTGGCATTTTAAGCTGGAAACACAGACAGAAAGATTACATAAGAATAAGATAAACCGTGTAGCCCTGTTTTGAATCACTTCCAGACGATTGATGGGGTGGACTTGATGAGGGTTACAGACTGAGCCGACACATTCCAAGTTTGGCCTGACGAATTTCTCGTATGCCAGCTTGTGGACAGGAACCTGTGCAGATCTATGGGTTTTATCGGAGAAGTCCTAGAGTTTGTGAGCTAACCGCAGAGATGCCTTCGATGTGGTTAACCCCAGGAAACGTATGATGTTAACCCTACGCCCAGATATTAAAATAAGGGAACGGTCTGAATCAAATAAGAATCATAGTAGTCAGGCACGTAGCCAGGATTTTGTTTCGGGGGGGGGGGGGGCCGCCCATGATAAAATGTTGTATGAGGGGGAGGGGGAGAGGAGGTCCCAGCAAAATTGAAGATTTTTTTTTGGGGGGGGGGGGGGGCCCGGGCCCCATGGGCCACCCCCTGGATACGTGCCTGATAGTAGTACCGGTAGGATGGGGTAGATTTTGAAGCTATGCTTTTTAACGCCCCCTCCTCCCCAAATTTCTGTTTCTGTCTGTCCGTCCGAGCATTTCCCGCTACACATAGTGTGGAATATGAGTCCACGTGTCCTTTACGAGTATTCACTTTGTCCGCTAAATTTAGCGGGAAATAATATGTCACGTGACTTGACGTGGCGGGACCTGCTGACTAAATGTGTTCACTCTATATTTAGTAAAAATGTTGACGTCAAATGACCAATACACCAATTGAGTTTCCCCCTAAACTTGACGGGAAAATGGATGTCTCATGACCTATAAACCAATTCCGTTTCTTCGGTAAATTTAGCGGGAAAATTTATGTCACGTGACCTGTACACTTATTCAGTTTCCCCGCTACATTTGACGAAAAAATTGATTT
>JAZHYW010005258.1:0-48205 GCA_037355805.1 Ixodes ricinus | reverse complement strand
TAGCTGGTTCGGTGCGTGTGCCGGTGAAAGCGGTATTCCTGACCCGTAGCTGTGTGCGCGGCTACTGGGCGCGATGCTGATGGCGAGCTTACCATGATTCTTGACGCGTTAATTCCCCGCGCCAGATGCGGTCCCAGCTGGCTATTAATGTGAGCTTCTTCACAGGCGTGCGCTGACATCAACCTCAAATGTAGCGTCCCCGCAACCATCAGGCTACTGCTCTGTTTCTTCAGGGGTAGCGTAATAATTGTATACTTCGTCTCGCACTTAGTATGGACTATTATTGCCCGCGCGTGCTAAAGGTGCGAGCTAGTCGCCCCGAATGAAGCCGCGGCGGTGCCGCGACGCTCGTCACGAGTGCTCTAGCCAGAGGCGGTCAGGCTGGCCCGCTCGCGCCAACACCGGCCCCTTCGCGGTTGGTCCATGCTGAGATTGGGGCGGGGGTATGAAAGTCTCAACTGGAGCGCTTATTTCGCGTGGGGTTTATTTAGGCATGACGACTCGAGCTCGTGCACTGAGAAACTGCGCTGCAAGTAGAAGATGCTGTGGTTACCTTCATGTCCCTGCTGTTTCAGGCTGCTGGGCGTAGTACCGGCGATGCGGTCGTTTCTCGCCAATGCGCGATGCAGGTTAGGGACCTGTGCTATCGGTGGTATGCTAATTAAGCCGCAGCGGACGCAGCAAACGCCCCCTGGGCTGACTCATTCCGCTGGCTCAGCAAACGCCAAAACACCTCGAGAACCGTACCAAAGTGATGCAGCGCCTCGCGGAGCGTGCCAATATATCTCTCTTTAACTCAGGAAATTGAAAATATGTGGAGTTAAATACTGCATTAGATGGGTATTATCTATCATGGCGTGCGCGTTCAGGCGCGAAATACTTCTTCTCAAACAGCCCGTCTTATAAAGACTATATGCTTCGCGCGGCGTATGAAGACGATCCATGAAACTCGTTTTTTTATTTTTAAGTGAAAGCAAGTATAGAGCCGCGTAGATAAGCTAT
This sequence comes from Ixodes ricinus, assembly GCA_037355805.1. NCBI lineage: Eukaryota > Metazoa > Arthropoda > Arachnida > Ixodida > Ixodidae > Ixodes > Ixodes ricinus. The sequence goes on along the minus strand of JAZHYW010005258.1, from coordinate 47,203 downwards.
TAAACACCCAGTATCGGCGCTCGCCCCGTGTTTATATGCGCGCCGCCATTAGTGTACTGCCTGGGGTAAAGTCCGCTGGATCCGTGGGGAAAGTGGCGCCAAGCTCACTATTGTGGCCATTGGTCAGCAGGATGAGCATTTCCTTGACCTCTCCCATCCCTTGGTAAGTCGATCTAACTGCGTGACGGTGTGGCTTGCGAGAGCATTTGCTTGTATGCGGAGATTTTGTTATCAACGCACCAGCAGAACGAGGCGCCTCTTCGTGCCGCCATACGCGGCAGTGCTGGAGGCGCCATAAAATATATTCTGTCTTGAAGACGCAGAAGGCAATATAACTGAAAGGGGAATTTGTGGAATGGGCGCGATTCGCCAGTTGATGGCGTACGCGGTGCAAGGGCTATATTGCGAGGGCAGCTTTGACGCAATGGCCTTCCTGCCGACGCAAACCGGCGTTGCTTAAGGTGACTGGATTCCGCGGCGACGCCTTGGCTTCCGTGGCTATGCCGGTCAAAAGCTATATAGGCACCGTGCGGCTATGGCGTTGACGCATGGCCACCTCTTCGATTATTACTGCAAACGTATGGTGCGGTAACTCTGAGAAACAGCGTAATACTGCGATTATCTCTGCCCTGTAGCGGGGTTGCTATTTACCCTGATTGCACGAGCGCCATCTCACCGTCATTAAACTAAAGAATCGTTAGCTGTCTCCCAATATCATTGAGCTAAACTAGGTTGTCCACGTTATTGCGCAGTACATGGCCCCAACAAGCCAGTTGAGCTAGCGTCACGGGACGCAGTTGGAAACCTAAGGGAAGCCAAAGCGATATCGCATTGCCTTTTTTTAGGTAATGCAGGTAATTATATGCTCCGGTTACTGTTCATTATAGGGTTGGAACGAAGCTAAGCCAAACTCCCTTTTTTATGTTAGTGGCAGAGCAATAATTGGAACATTCGGACAAATTCAAGCAATATAAAGGTAACTGAATCGAGGGAAAGTAGCATAGGCTCTCGTATGGTCGCCATTCGTCCATTGAAGCAGGCAATTTACTCCCTTGGCCTTTTCCATTCTTGGAGCCGATCTAAATTCTCTAGTGCCGAGGTAGCTTTATGGTATCTTCTTTCCCGATATTTAGACGCATTCCGAAGTTTTATTATCCACGCATGGCGAAACAAGCGTACGTCTTCGTGCCGCCGCCGCATTAATTGTTGGTGCTGAGCATTGAAGAAATGAAATTTTCCTGTTTTGAAATGCGCAGGGGGAGCAATATAATTGAAAGGGAGTTCGATGATAATGGGTATGATTGATAAGGTTGATTGCATGCGCGATTACTTGAAATGCGCGTATATTTGCCGGGAACGTCTGAAGCTTAAAATTTGAATGGACCTCTCGAGCTTACCAGGGTAGATGGACCAATGTGATGTCAGCAGCGGCGAAGAAGACGAAATAGCCAATCGCCTGCGAATTTTGGTCGTCTGTATGTTGATATTGTTTGTGTTGAAGCTGGCGGGCGGGGAGGGGGTGGGTGGCGCTGCTGCGGGTCAGTGACTTTAAAGGCAAGGAATGCACGGCGAAGGTCGTATGGTGTCGACATCCAGGGGCCGCGCTCGCGAAGCGATCGGCGACCCGCGACGTTGCTGATGATCATTGGCGGCGGCTACTGTTTAATCGTACCTCTTCGACAATATTGCTGTAGAGATGAGTTTAAATGCACCCAATCTTCGCCAATGCCAAATTAACCGCTGACGCTGGCCGCAGCGGCGTGCGGCGGCTATCTGGCGCAATGAAACGGTCTGCCTGCCAGCCCGAAGCCGCTGCTGACCGCCCAAAAACTGGACAGTGTCCGATACGCGCGGCGGCGCGCGTGGGACGAGGCGGCCTATAAAAGAAGGCGCGTACCCGCAGGCGGGGAGATGGACCCGTGGCCCGCGAAGCGTGCGGTCCGAGCATCCGGCAATGTTTGCGTTGATACTGGCAGCCCATTCCCTGTTGCTGCAATGAAATGTGGTTTATTGGTGTGGGTAAAACTGGCGTTGTTGCGCCGGATGGGCATGCGGCAAGGCGGCCCCTACTGCCGCGTAAGCGCCCAGCGTGCTTGCTGCCTGCAACCGGAGAACGACGCGGGGCTGGGTTCTTCTCTCGGTGATTTTTCAACTGCGGTGTTCTTTTTCAGTATTGCTGGGTATTGGTAACAGCGCGATGCTCGTTAGTGGGAGCCTCGAGAGCATTGTAGTCGCGGGCGTGTTTATCGCTGGGGGGCGTGTTTATTTTTCTCCAGGTGGCGTATACCGACTATTGCCGCGCACGTTCTGTCTGTGGCGCTTCTGTTTTTTTCCGCCATGTCTCCCGCATTACGGTCCGAGAACGAAGATAAGCGGCTGGAGCCGAGCGTGGTCCCGGTGCGGAAACCGGCCCGGATGCGTGAGGCCGATTCTGCTGAAGGTGGTAAGCCATGTGTGCGGTCGCACGGCGTCTCGCTGATGCGGCAGTCGCGTGAGCCGGACTGCGTCCCGGCTGACTGTGCCGGTGTACGCTGGCTACGGCGACGCCAGTCAATCGCCGACTTTCTGGGTGGGCTGACGTCTGCAAAGGCCGCCTCCAGGCGCTTTCAGGTCGTGATGGCGACGAGAATGCTCTCTCGCTCTACGGTCTGGCGCTGCGTGCTGGTTAGGGCTACGGCCCTGCGTTCCCTTGACCGGCGGAGTTCGACGGCGATTCGGCGATTCCTGCCGCCTGGTGCGGTGCAATCTTGAAACTCGGGTCCAGACGCAGCTTGTCGGGCGAAACCTGGTTGATATGTTCGCGCGTGCGGGAAAACTCACGCGAGCACAGCCTGAAATGCCCCTTCGGTCGATTATGGCTCGGGTCCTCCAGGCAATGTCGCGGGTGCCGATGTGCCTGCGGCCGCACCTTTGGGGCCGATGAAAACTGGCCGGCATGCCCGCGGCACGGGGAATCTTCCACTTTCGAAACTATCTCACCGCCTGACCGCAAGGCTTCTCGAGCCCGCATGTGGCGAGGCCCGAGGCAATCCCGGCGCTAAAGACCTCCGCACGGGGCCTGGCGCATTGCTAATCAAAGCAATGGCGGCCCTTCCGGTCCCCAGTTCAATGCGGGGCCGCTGGAGACGTCGAGCGCCCTGGTGCCGGCGTCGAGCAGGTATTCGGACAGCCGCGAAGCTGGACGGCGCGTACTTCCAGAGAGTGCCCAAGCTGCGTGAGGCGAAGACAGAGCAAATGGCGAGAGGAGCTGGAAGTGAGCGGAGAGGATGTGGAAATCCGGGTCAACCCTCGCGCGACTATACATGGCCGTGAAAATCGGAAGGTCGCGATGGCATCCCAATCGGAAACTATTACGGCCGGCGGCAATGACCCCACTGCAGAGCCGCCGTGGCCCGCTATCGCGACCGGGATCGCGCACGCAGCGTCGCTTATTTGCATCAGTATGTCGAAATTGACCTAACGGCGAAATGATCAGGCCGCATGACGTCGCTGTTGATTCCTTTGCCGCGCTTTAGATGCCGGGGCTGCTATCACCGACTATGGGGGCGCTGCCTATGAACTTGCAAAATCGAAAATAACCTTTCGTTAAGCAGACGCGCGTCTGCGATTCAACCTCTGGGTCAGCAATATCGGCGGGCGGGCCGTAGAACGAAATTTGTTAATGAAGAAACGGCGTCGGCGCTTTCTGTATCTCCCGGGACTCGCCGTACCCGTGATCTTGGGTCAGTACTATCGCCGAGCGTAAGCATGACGCTCGACTTCCCTGGTGGCGGCTATCGTCTGGAAACCGGGCGGACCTGACTCCGTTGCCGGGCAGAACTGCTGCTGGCCCAACCCTCTGACCCACTTCTGGCGCCTGCGGCTGCTCTGCCATCCAATCTCGGATACCCTGCAGAGATGTCAGGCGCTGACCTCCCAGGAACGACTGGAGGACGTCACTGCGGTCGTTCTCGATGTTGCGGGCGACCAGGAGACAGACATCCTGCTGCATCAGGGTGAAGCCGGTAACGCGCCGCCTTGGGTGTCCACTTATCGGCGTGCGCAAAGGGGCTTCCTGGACGTGGCGCTTCGGGAGATGCTGGACGCGGTGCGGTACGTGAGTCAGGAAGCGCAGGCATTCCTGTCGTTCTGGCCCCGAAGATGGAACCAGGCTCTGCGTAGATTACGGACGGCAACGAGAATGTCTGTACGGAACCGGTGCCATTTCCCGGCCTACTCCCTATAATGTACGCTCGGTAACGCGACGATGTTGCCGCATTGGACTGCTGACCGCGGATTCCCTTCCAGGTCAGTGCACCCGTTAGACGTGCAGAAGCCATACCATATGCCGCAGAGGCTATTGCGAGTTGCCGCTTGCTGACTTGTCCCGGCTTCATGAAGCGAACACCGGCGTTGATGGACGTTGTGCTCGGAAACGCAGTACCCGGTCGCGATGGCGTACATGGATGACGTTGTTTTCTCGCGTACGTTGGGGCATCTCGAACCTTGACTATTGATAGCAGGCGGATGCGAACGCGGGGCCTAACAATCAATCAGGGAGAGGATTCCCGGTGGCCGAGGCCGAATGCGGCCTCTCGGTTGTTGTCGATGGCGGCGCGCTCCATCTAACGATAGAAAACTGCGCGCGCTAACTGAGTACCCGATGCCCCATGACGTGAAAGTTACAGCGATATCTGGTGGTGCGTTCTATGGAGTTCATTCACTTGCTGCTCGAATTTCTCGACCGCTTGTCACCTTCTTCGAAGAGCGTCAAATGGTGTTAAGGCGAGCAACAGCAAAGCGCATTCATATCTGCTCCAAAGGCAGTGACCAGGGGCGTGTCTGCATCTTCCCGACTGACCAACCCATTGATTTGCAGTGAAGATGCTGGCTTGATGACGTCGGGCTATTTTACTGCAGAACGTGACGGTACGCTGGCCCGGTGCTGGCAGTCCAGGCCGCAAATTCCGCGCGGCGTAGTACGGTGTTGCCAGAGAATACTTGTATAGTGTATGCGTGAAGCGATTTGACGTATTTGGATGGCGCGGCATTGAAATTGATGTGATCATTGTGATTGTCATGGCTGAGACTTCCAGGCCGCTGGTCGCCTGTTCCGGTGGGCACTGCGCTGCAACAATGCGATTACGCTATGTGTACGGTACGGTGCTGCAAACCAAAATTGCTGATGCACTTCCGCGCCCCCTTCTGAGGAGCACGTGCAGGATTCCAGGTCTGATTGCGGTCATTGATACGGCACGGGGACCGCCTGATTGCGATTGAACGTGGTCTCGGGGGAGCTTCTCGAGGCCCGAAGCATGGCGATGGATTGTGCCCGGCGAGTGACTGCCTGGCTGGCGAGTCCGGCCAGTCGGCACCAGAGGTGATGAACAGTTCGACTCACCACTGAGCGGTGACGGACTTCTGTTGCGCTACATCCCCTCAGGCTGATAAATGATCTGAGCGATTCTCCATTCCAGGCAGTGATACCTCGGTGCGTGAGTCACTTCATCGAATGCATGCGGCTCTGCCTTAGCCAGGACACGGCGAGTGGGGGCAAAACTTACGGTAAGTTACCGAATTGCGACGTGGCCCGGCATGCGTAGAATGTACTGGTATGCGCGTGGTGCCCGTCATGCCGAAGCGAAGCCGCGTGGTGGTGGCCCCAGGTTCATGCGACCGTCATGACCAGAGCCCTTGGCAGTCCTGTTGCTGTGTCATTAATTCCATTCACGCAGCCCGCGCGAGCCAGTACTTGTTGTGGTAACGGGGCCATTCGCAAATGGGTGGGGCTATTCCCCTTGCGAGGGATTGGACTCGCGGAAAATATGGGACTGCCTGCCCCGAGTTTCGCGCGTTTTGGTTCCCGGCGAGCCTGATTTCCGGACAATGCGTCGTATTGCAAGCGAAGTGTTCGTCGATGCGTGCGCGGTTACCGGAATTGAACGCCAGCGGACTTCGCCGTATCATCCGCGAGCGAAATATAGCCGAGGGTAAATCGAAACCTGAGATGATGCTTATTGCGCATGCGGAGCGTCGCAAAGAACTGGAATGCGAAGCTCCCGAAATAAGCCCCTTCGCCACCCGCGCTACCGTTAACCGGTCAGCCGGGCTCACCCTGCCCGACTCAGTACGGCGAGCTTATGCCTGCCGCTAACTCTCCAGATTCGACGAGCCCAGGCACGGGACGCAACTACACAGGATTCGCAGGCGACCTGCGGCGTTCACTGCCAACCTCAAGGAAGCCGGAAACCTGGCGTTGCCAGGCTACGGCAATCCGGCCAGTACAGCCGAGGACGCGGGAGCCTGCGGTTGGTGGAGAACGGTGCCGGCGCACTCACCCCTAGTGAAGGCGCGGCAAAGGCTTCACGGCCTCACTGGCCAGCTTAGTGAATGGTCCATTCGTGTAGGCGAAAGCTTACGCCTGTACACTAATTGCCATCTTGATGGTGAGTCCACGAGACCATCTGCGTCGCCGACCTTAAACAATTCACGTCCCGGAGAGATGATTCTCCCGCAGGGATGAGACCGATACCAGACGGCTCGATCCAGACCCCATCGCGGCCACGCAGGCGGTACAACCTGCGACGTCATTGGCAGCTGAAAGTCGTGAACCGGTGAACGAATTCTTGCTGACCACCTTTAACTGCTGAGTTTCGAGCGTTATTGCCTCGTTGTATGTCATACTACGGATACAGTCGCGCACGGGGGAAATGTGCGCGTGTGTGCCGCCCCGAATCGCTATCTTTATGCATTATGGGCCGAAGTTGCCGCATGGTGGCCCATGGCGGTGCTCGTTCTGATGCGAAGATGGATGCGGGCGACGCCGCCTGGCTCCGGCATCTGGATGCCGAGTCCCGGAGACTTGCGTGGCGGTCCCAGTCGCGAGCGGCAACCGGCGAAGGCCTACCCTGCGAACCGCGGCCAGTGGGCAGACGTTCCGCGAAGAGCACCGGAAGCTGCAACTGCCGGCAATGCCGAGGCAAGCGACCAGGGGCGACCGCGACCTGGAGCGCGCCCCTGGCGCTCAATGCAGCCGCCGCCGTCCACACCCTCGGCGACCCCCTCCCAAGGACGACCCGCCTGTACTTCGTCGACATGCGGGCTGCTGAGGAAGTGTGGAGGCGGTCTGCCACCCTGGCGAGCGCTGCTGACCGCCCAAGCAGACCCGATATCCGATGCGCGCAACCCGGCGCACGTGGGACGAGGGCGAAGCCTATAAAGAGAGCGCATGCCTGAGCGAGTGGACCGTGGCCACGGAGGCGTGCAGTCCGAGCGCTCAGAAGCGATATTTTGCGTTGATACTAATAAGCATTCCTGTTACTCTAATAAATGTAGTTGTCGTTATGCGTCCAGCTTCGCGTTGTTCCTCCCGGATGGGTATGCGGCGGGGCGACCCTGCCTGAAGCTCTGTTGGGGCGGTATCATTAACAGGGTGAGCCCATGTCTCAATGATTTTGGCGACTCCCGCATGTTGATTGGCGCCGCCGATGTAGCTTCCGGCGATCGCGATTCAGTCAATGTCGCTGAGCAATGATGAAGCTGCTTGCCTGGCGCACTGACCGTGTCGCGCACCCATTGGCGCAAATCGTCCGCTTATCATTAATGCCCTATTAGCACTGGCGTAACTGTCATTAGGCCAACGTCGTTGAGTATTTCCAACTGTCGTGAAACCGGCTAAGTTGTCCGGTGAAGACGGTTCATGAGCCTGACGACTGACTTTATTCCGATTGAAACCGAAGGGAAACCGAAACTGGTCGCATTGCCCGCACGAAAAGTGTAGCGAGTAATTACGGCGCGCGCGAATTTACTATAAACTTCGCAAAACTGAAATTGAGACTTTATTTTTGGTGTAAGGGCGATAATCAGGCGTTCCCCGCGATTAATGAAGACAGAAAGGGCTATCGCGGCACCGACATCGCAATGGCCGCGCTCGCCAACTGGCGACCGCGACATCGCAATCATTCAGCGGCGGCACAGGCCCGAAATGTACTCTTCAGGCTATATTTGGTGCTGCGATACTTTCTGAGTACCGCCCCCAATATTCTGCGTGGTATATGTCCTGTTACCGGTAAGTACACTGTTATGGTAGGAGTACTTCGCTGACGCTGGCTGTCGGCGGCAGTGTGGCGGTTACGCCCTCTTTGGCCTATTGGGCGAACCCCCGTCGATTAACTGATGGGCCAGGCCCTCATCGATTAGTGGTTAGGCCATTTCAGTTGAACTCTATGTTGCGTTGGCGGCAATGACGATTGTACTTCCGTGAAACTCCGGCCGATCGCGGTGGTCGAGTGTCGTTAGCTTAATGACGGTTAAAGGCGCTCGTGTGGCAGGCATGACTGTAGTGGGCCGCCGAGCCAAACGACTGGGGTTGACTTGGTCATATGACCTCATCGCCCCTGCTGCGCCTTTGGGCACCGTTAACATTGTGCGCTCTGCGATCTGCGCAGCATGAAAACGTAACGCCGCAGCAAGCCAACGTGAATCACAGAAGCTTCCTGTTCGCCCGCGATGGCGTGGCAGACCATCTGGCGCCCGGGGCCCGCAGGTCTTGTCGCCCCCCTTTCCCCAGGGCCATGAAGCTAAAGCCAACCGCGACGCGGGGTCGCGCGGCGATAATGAAATAATAATGCGATTCCATTGCGCGCTCTCGTGCAGATGAAACGCTTGCAGTATTATGGTCGCATTCAGCTAATTTATGGACGCGATGGTCGAGTACAAATTTTCATTCGATGTCCCTTTGAGACGTGCGGGTGGCGCTTGGCGATGAAATATTTGACGATGTCAAAGCGCCATCCGGCAACCGTCGACCTGATACGCCGCGACCCCAGAACATCGTCCTGCGACCCTAAAACGCGCCTCTGGTTGGGGAACGTGAAACCGGTTGAGAAATGCAGTCTGTACGCGGCGGCAAACTGAGCACCGAGCAGACCTGGTGGTCGCCTCATTATCGCTCACAAATATGATATAATATCGAAAATTTGAGCGTGCGCCGCCGGGGATTCGCCGCTAACGGTCGGCAAAGCAACAGCATACCGGCGGCCATAAGCCTATGCAAACGAGGATTTCGACGATTCGGTAGAGATATTGTCGCTGAGCAGGCTTCTGGCGGCCGCGCGCCAGAAATGAAGTGAAATGCATTGAGCCAATCGTTGGCATGCGGTACTGCGGCGCTGAAGCCAGTCCGTCCATAATTCCGGTAACAAGGCGGTCTCCCGGTCATGGCGCGCTGTGGCAACTGGGAAACGCCGTAGCCGTCGCAACATTGCGAATTACTGCCAGAACGCTACGTGTGACCGCCCCCGCGGCGAGCGACGTGCTACAAAACTGCGGCGGGGTCGAAGCGGGGGCTTGCTGAGCGAAGCACTATGACGCCTCTCTCGCTCTCCCTCACGGCGCGTGGTGCGGTGCCGTGCACGCGGGTGGACAGCCATGGGTAGAAGTCCGGGGTAAAGGGGCAGGCAGGAGTAGAGGTTGCCCAACGTTGCCTTCCGCGACTCCCCGCCGTGTAGAGACCTTCGTGTGTTCTTTGCTTCTTCGTCTGGCGCCCCTACTTGCTGTCTCGGCGCGGTCCGGCCGTGGTCGCGCAAAGCCGGCGTTGTGTTGCGCTGAGTTTGGCGTGAACTTGAGTGGCGTGGCTCGGCGTGCCGGGCGCGGCTCTTTCTCGAGCGCTCCCCTTTCCGCTCTTCCGCCGGATGCGCGAAATGACTGCGCGGCCAAGCCAGTTCGCGACTCTGCGCGGAGCGCGTTCGTGATGGAAGTGGTGGTACCATGCGTCTGCCGCGTTCTTGCCGCTGCAGACAGTCGAAGCCGGGGGGGGGGTGCCGCCGCGGGCGGCGCCCCCCCCTCGTGAGCTAGGGGCATTCCTAAGTGCCCGGGGCCACGGCCCCGGCCCCCCCCCCCCCCCGTTACTGCGCCGCAGTTCGCCCGATGATGTGCCGCAGGAGAAGGCTGCAAGCGCGAGCTCCCTTGCTCTAGGCGTCTCGGTGGCGCAAGCTCTCGCGCATTAATGGCGACTCCCGGCGCTATGAGCTCGCGCTTCTGGCCTTCTGCGGCGCAACATGGCGTGGAAGCAGGTGTAGACCTTTTTCTTTAACGGCGCCGCCATCTCCAGAATGCTGCGGCGCCGACGCCGCCGTCTGTAACAGAAAAGAAATGCCAGCTGAATTCTGTGACGCAGCTATCTGGGTTAGCGTAGTGTGGGGTATGGAGGGAACTCGGCTGGGCTGAAAACATGGGTGGGCTGCAATGCCTTAGTTGGAGCTTAATCGGGTAAATCCCGGGGGGGGGGAACGTTTTTATTAAAAATAATAATGAAATTCGGGGGGGGGTTAGTCTGGCCGACCAAGCTGACATTGTTTCGCTCGAGAAAGGAAAAAATGTTGAGAATGAATGAAGGCATGAGAAATAAAGAAATTAAGTGTAAAATTCATCACAAAAGCACTTTAAATATGTTATAGCTTCAGTACTGCTATAGTTGACATGGCCCAGTGAAACGAGGAAGGTGAAATATCACTGATATTCCCCTCCCGACTTTTGAGTACCGAAGGGGAAAATAATGTTGCTGTCTTCACGGCAGAAGTGATGTCTTTGCTTCTGATGCAGAGATCTTTACTTCCTTTTGTTCTGGCAGTCTTCTGGAATATGGTTATGTCTTCATTGACACCACGCACGTGCAGGTGTCTGTATCGCGTTCCCGACGGTGATAGTACCTGTGCGCGCACTTCCCTGTGCAGCGAACGGAAGGGGGAGTGTAGAAGCTTCTGCTCGTCCGAAGACTTCCTGTTATTGAGGTTGAATGGGGAGAGACGTTATTGATAAATCGCAGATATATTCATTATATTGGTAATATTACTGAGCTCATCTTGGATGTAGTCACTGTGGGAGAATTGTGTGCATTCGGAGGCAGAGTTGGTCTGCCTTTCGTTTCATGTAATCCCGACATGAGCTGGTGCCCACTGAAATGATGACTGACCATCTTCTTCTGGTGATGCCAGTAGGTGGCCTGCTACTACTTGTGACATTGTCGAGGCCCCTTTGGGCTACAGTATTGGTCTGACACACGAGAATCCATGGGGAGACAATAACTGCCCCTGTGGTGTTGATTTTATCATATAAGGGCTTCTAGGTGCATGCATTCGGCTGTTGTTGATGACGCAAACTCATCAGCCGCCCCGCTCCATTCGAGCTGTAAGTGAGTGCATAGTGAGCGGAAGTGCTACTTCTTCATTTCATTACTGTCCGTCCGTGTACGCCTCGGAGTGATGGGCGTATCTCGAAATGTATTCGTGGTTTTTGGTTTTATGACAGTTGATTGGCCTTAATTGTGTGTGTACCCGAGAATGCAGCACTGCATTCAGGCAGTAAACGTTCGGGGAGTTGATAGAGTTGTCTTTGTCTGCAGTAACTCTGAGTGTCCATCCAAGGTGTTGAAGAGTTGCGTAAAAATAAAGAAAACGATGTTGCCTGATTCCGGGGAGTCGGCGTGAGGCTCACTTCTGCAGACGTAGTAGACGAGCAATTTGTTGAGAGAGGCGTTGGTGACCATAGGTGGAGTAAGTCCGAGTTTCCAGGCTTCTCGATATGCATTCGTTCCTCGTTGATGTGGCGCTCCCCAGGCGAGTACGTGGGCCCTTGTCGATGTGCGTTCTGAGGGTGAGTCTGTTGGCGATAATCACAATGAAGAGGTAATAGATATGAGAATACGACTGACGACGGGGATGTGAATGGAAGTATCATAGAGCGTGGCGATTCCCCCGTAATTGTCCTGCCCGCTCTGCGAATGGCATTTCTTGCTGTCGGCGTTGATTTTATTACGTTGGTGAAACTGTGCATGCCGATTGAGGCGGGGAGTTCGGTCTTGATTTTGGTATTGCTGTCGAACTTGCGGCGCCAGGCGTTATGAAAATGGTCAGTATTTTCGTGCTTCGCCGGTTGCTTTCAGGAAAGTATGAGCACTGATTTTCTCTGTGAAGACTGCAGACCGCAATCAGTGGTGTTACTTTCTTTCCCGTATTAACAACGGGGCGTTTCGAAGACCGTGATGTCGTGTGCTGGGGCCCGTATGCGAAATGTCTGTCTGCGTACGGTGATATATTGATGAGTGTACTGGGAGGATATTGGTAACCCTGGCCGAAACTGATGTTAAGGAATTGAAGTGGCTTGCTGTGGTAGTCACTGACACGGTGCGAAGTCTGCTAAACGACGCGCCTAGTCTAAACTTGAAAGACGTTGATGGGTAGGGTACTGCGCATATTGCAAAACGCCTGATTTCCCGTGTGCCGATGGCTGTCAGCCTTTTCAGGAGCAACTGCTGGATCGACGTTATGTATGCCTTTGTCAATGCCGCTATTGATTTATTTGTGGTGATGATTCTGTTGATGAACTTAATGAATGCGATGCCGTCTTGAAGCCTTTCGTCCTGTCATCGTGTGGTAATAGGCGGTCGTTTCAGGCCACCGGGTGGAGTCAGGCGATGTATTAATGCTACATGAGCTTCATAACGCAAGAGATGTAGTGAGATGGGTCGGTATGACGATGGCGCGTCGCGTGGTTACTGATTTCAATTGGAGCCCGAAGCGTTTCAATCTTCTGGTATATCATTGTTCCCATGCAGTTAAAAACTTGAAGTTATGGGCGTCCATTGGGTATGTTGCGGCCATCTGGTTGTTGTCCATCGGGTCCTGGGCCTTTCTTTACTCTCTTTTAGAGGCCGATGATGATTCTTCGATGTTGAGGGCATCTAATGGGGACGATGTGGTCGCGGCGTCCATGCGTCTGAACTGTATTTTCGATCGAAATTGATGCAGAATTTTTCTGCGGCCTCTGTGAACTTATTGACCGAGCGAGCGCCGTCGATGCGTGTGATGGGTGGAAGTCGTTGCTTATGGCTTTATCGGGGTCATGGTAATGTTCCAGGTTGTGCATCTGCTGATGCACGATTATCGTCCCAGTGTTACGCTTTATTTCTTCGCATGTCGTGTATTGCTGCGTGATTCTGTTTGGTCAGTTTATTGGCGCTGGAATGCCCTTTGGAGTTTTAGTTGGGCCTGTCTTGCTGCGCAATTAGGCAACAGGGAATCAGGCTCCAGGTAGTCTCTGGGGCTTTATCTTGATGGTGGCTGATTGCGCTGGTCAAGTTGCTAATATGGGTTCTGATGAGTTACCGTATGTGTTAAAATGAATCTGATGAGTAGCATGTCGGATGCGCTATTTAGCTCGCGGAATCCATGCAGATCTGAAATATCGGATATCGTCGCTATTCATGGTATCGAGGTGTCTCGTCCAGCGGTGCGCGTAGGTCTGTGGAATGGACGGTGATGTCGATGGCGCTATGCGTATCAGTGCGAAGGTCGGACTTCGTCGTTCGCAACGACGGTCGCGCTATTCAAACATTGCCAACGCCGTACGATATCGTCTCTGCTAGCTCCCCGAGGCTGTGGTGTGCGTTCAATCTCGCAGTGAATTGGGTCCTCGCGTACTGGCGTTCTTTTACTACTTCGGGAGATCTTGATTCCCGCTCTTTCCAGCGCGGACATATATGGATGCCGCGCACAAACTCCGTCCGTTCGGCCTTGAGCGCGTGCTGCTGCCAGTTCAATATCTTGGGTGCACCGATTGCTCGTGTCAATCTGGCCTCACGGGCCATCACCTTGCCTCATCGAGCAGAACGAGGACGAACGCTGGGGTGGTACGATTGAGTTTCCACGGCGAAGTATATATGAGGCAGTTGTCATGTAGTCTATGCAGGAAGCTCTCCCGGCATTGATAGCATCCATCTTAGGGTGGTGGCGTGTGGGCTTTTCTCATGCCATGGGGCTTGCAGTGATAACCTGAATTGGACCACCTGCGCCGGGAATTAAAATCGGTCCTCTTGTCGTAGACGAAGTGGTTGTGAGCGCAAACGTGACGTTGAGTCTACCAGCAAATATCTCGCGATTGAAGCTCGCAATCGACTGACTTCATAAATAAAGATTCTTGGGGAAAATGCAGAGCTCGATAACATTGCAGCTACACTCGCGCTGCAGCTTCTTGTGCTCATGGCACACTTTCTGCTATTGTTCTTGTGCTTTTCAAATTATTTATCTATCCGACGACCACGCAGTGTGTGAACAAACGTAGATTTTCGGAAATTGCAGCATGGTAAAAGAAGCACTCGGAACTAACTCATGCACGACGTCCGTTTTTAAGCCTTTTCGCCCATACCCTTGGCGGTTGCGTACCTGTGTCAGCGGGCAATCGAAAATACACCAGGTCGAGTACGTCAGTTACTGGCTGGTTTGAGGTTATGCGAAAAGGTCCATCAACTAGTCTATACCAATTGACAAGCTCCACGGAAGAGCGGCGTTTGAAATCGGTTCTTCCCTGTTGCCTGCGCGTGAGCAGGTACGCGCGGATAGCGTTCCATAGTGCCACCAGCGGCAAAACGTCACGGGCAACGAAGGAAAGGACCATATTCGAGCGATGCTGCTTTTGCGCCGACTTCTGCGTGAACTTTATGTTTACCATAAAAACCACGATATAATCTTTTCCACCGCAGGTAATGTGCATTCAAAGTTATACCGATTCCACCGCTTCGGTCCATTGACCCCGTAAGTGATGACGTCACAACATGGCGTTTGGGTCCAAACAAACCGTTGCTAGGGACGTTGCTATGGACTAATGCATGGAGACTCCACATGAGGCTAGATTTTTGCTTACAAGTAAGTAAATAATTTTTGTAAGCAACCTAACTTCTTGATATCTAATTATGAAGATGTTCTTGTCGTCTCAGTGTCATATTGCAACGATGAAAGCCATTTCTGAAGTCTTACACTCCGCTTTGCTTTGGTAGCAGACGACACGATAGATTTGCTGGCCTCTGTTGCAGCGGGCGTCTTCATTGAAATGCGTCGGTAAACAAGCGACAAAAACAAGTGGATTGCCGTGGCCGTAGAGGCCTCCGCAATGTGCGTTTTTTTTTCTGTGAACAACCCAGCTTAGTTACGAGGGTGAAAATGCAGTAAAATCAAACCACGTCACGCAGATCAGTTACGACGACGACCTGAAGTGCATTACCGGCGTAGTGCAGGCCACCATGAGAAACAAATCGTACGCCGTCGAGGTAAGTCGTTTGTTATTATTATTTTATTATTGTGGTTGTCAGGTTATTAAAGAATTGCATGTCTATCGCGATTTCGCAGTATTTTGCTTTTTTCCCCCTTGGTATACATCAAATTCCGTGGATGTGCTCTTTTGGTGAAGATCTTCATCGAACCCGCGATGCGAGTACAGTCTGTAATAGACTCACCTTATGTTTTTTATCCAGTTCTTTCGCGCTTTGGGGTCTTGCGGAAATCTGAAGAAACTGCAAGAATCTCTCTCCACGCGATGGTTACAACCAGGTATACGAAGCACCCTCGCATAGCGCGAGTCCGCAAACAAAATTTGGGATCTCAACCGTTCGCCTGAAGTGCTTTTCTCGCGGGTGCAATGCGATCTTTTAGCAGACTATCATCTCGATCGACGCCCGGACTTTCGATAAACCATATTTTGCATCGCACCCCACTATGAAATCTTAAGAGTGTATGAAACTCATTATATTTCAAACAAATGCGATGTCAGAATATCGTCTTTATTCACACGATGCAAACGACGGCCCCACTTGGCCGGCCGGCGTGCGGCAGACGGCATACTTCTTGCATTCGTCGTCTGCTGCAGGCATCTTGAGGACCGGAAGTTGCAGTCGTAAATATTTCAGAAACGAGCGATTACCGGCACACTTCTGTCGAAACATATATGATCATTCAAGCTTTCTATATCTGTGATTTTTAGAAGTTTAAATCCTACTCCTGATTTTTGAATGGTCGGGTTTTCGTAGCGAAACCGAGCCACATGTATTCGTCCATAACAACGACCCTAGCAACGGTTTGTTTGGACCCATGACGTCACCTGCTACGAGATCAGTGGTAGCGGGCTGACGGGGTGTAGCAGGCTCACGCGCCGCGAAACGGCAGCCGGGCGTTTTAGGAGGCTTGTCAGCGGGCTTGATCCCACGGTAACGTTGACGGCGACGAAGCGAATGCGACGCTCGCGTAAATCGCGCATCATTAGTGGCTTCGTTGTCGTTTCTGCGCCTCGTCCTGAGCCGCGATTCTGAAAGTGATTTTCGTGCCGCTTCCACTTACGGCTTTCAAATCCACTCTTGTGCCTGATCCGTGCTCGTTCTATGGCGAGCCTCCTCAGCGCGCCGCCACTGACTGAGAAGTCGCGATTCCCTCCGGACCCGTTGCAGAGCTTTTCCGAGGCCTAATGCTGCAACGTGCGGGATTCGTCTGCTCAGAATGGTCGTGCACACGCGGCGACTTGAACTGGGTGTTGGCTGCAGCCACCGCAGAAGTAAAGGACGGCAATGCATCTCTTTTGAACGTCTTGGCCTGCGAGCGCCTACTTGCTATGGGCCGCTGGTCGAAATACTGACGCGTCTGTTGTGCAGCTGGTAAATCCCCTGCGTAATGGCGGACAAAATCCCGCCAGCGTCACGGCAGACTGAAAAAAAAACGCCCACCCACGGGAATAGATGATCGATCGCGGTGACGTTGCGCTTTTCGGCGCTGTTTGATTGGCTCGTCGATTCGTGAGTGTTGGCCGCGCTCTGACTTTCGCTATCCCGTGGAATGACTTAGCCGCGTTCTCGATGCGGTTGTTCCGCCATTCAGCTGGGGCTCCGACCTTCCACAATAATCGGCGCGTTACTTTTAAAGGGAATCTATTGCTTTTTTAACGTTTGGCCTTCTGCATTTGCGCGATGCTTTTTCGACGTGTGCTCTCGCGTTCGCGTGCCGGGCTCGATGCGCCAGAGATTTCCCGAAGAACGTCCGCGCGAATTTCCCGGGGAGGTGCCCGTTGGCAGCTGTCGGTGTAAAATAGATCGCGACTGGAAGGGAGTTTTCACGCCCGCTATGTTGGCGGCTGCATGAAGACTTGACGTCACGCGCCCGCTGATTCGTTGATCTGATGACTTATGAACCTTATGATCCGTCCCATGACGTCGTAAGGTCACGTGGGGAGCTATGATTCGTCATTACGGTCCAGCTGCGCGCTTTGACGGTCAACCTGCAACTGCGAGGCTCCTGCGATGCGGACGCAGTCTATGCGGGCGCAGGGTGTCTGCCTAACTTTGCGGGGGTTGCGGTGAAGAAAGCGTCGCAAAGACGCCGAGCTCACAATTAAACGGTGGAAGGGAATGGGGAGTGAATATCGAGGCGGCTGGCTTTGAAGGTCACCGCTCCCTTCATTGAAACCAATCGAAGGCTCGACGTTGTTGTCGCCGCAGCCCCTGCGAAACGGTATCTACGCAGTACTGTCATCAATCCCCATCAGGCTAAATGTCTCCCCCCAAAAAATCCTGCTGGCTGGAGTAAAGTGATGCCGAACAGGCCAGGATTCGATGCGGAGTGGAGGAAATCGGTTGGTGGTACCTTTTCTACCCAGTAATTATGCCGTTAGTAAATATGAATTTATTGTGACCGATGCATTCTGCAAATTTTGTGCATTGACTGATATGGTCACTTTGTGCGCTTTGTTATGCCGAAGCGTAGCCTTTTTCGTCGCACTGAAGGTAACTCTTTTCAGTGAAATCCGCCCATAAAGCAAATTGAGTATTGAAAATACTGAACATATCCAGGCGCTATACACGTACCACCGCGGACAATATGAGATGAAACATTCCTTCACGCTTCTCTGACGTGCCATTGCGGACAATATGGGCTGAATCAGTCCTTTGAGGCTTCCTTGGCCTGCCTGCCAGTTTTTGAGAGCTGTCGCGCGAACTAAAAATGAAATGCCAAGTGGAGGTTCCATACCCGGGGCAATTTGCCAAATTGAAAGAGAATAGAGAGTTGTAGTAGTTCGTTTCGATGATTGCGACAACGATACCCGATATTCCGACGCCGCCTTTCCACATGCATCGTACCGTTATCGAGGATAGCGTCGAATCGTAGCATCGGCGGCGGGCAGACTTGAAGTAAAGCGGGGTGTACGGAGCGCAAGTTCGTCTGCTTCTTTGTAGGGGTGGCGATGATGTCAGAATGCCGAGCTCTTATTGGTTGATTGAAAAAAAATAGTGGGTAGGCCTCGAGGCATCAGGC
This sequence comes from Ixodes ricinus, assembly GCA_037355805.1. NCBI lineage: Eukaryota > Metazoa > Arthropoda > Arachnida > Ixodida > Ixodidae > Ixodes > Ixodes ricinus. The sequence continues at coordinate 29,099 of JAZHYW010005258.1, read as the reverse complement.
ACTGAGGTCTACCCACTATCCTTCAAATGAGAGCCAATCAGAGCTCGGCGTCTTTCTGACGTCACCGCAGCTCCTGCGCAGGAAGCAGACGAACTTGCTCTCCGTATAGTCACGGGCACGACGGAACCGTCCGGCACTCAGGAACGGCCCGGACTCAAAACGCAGAGCGATATACTGCCGACGCTGCCAGACGAGCCGGCGGCGCGGGTCACGGTGACGCCGTGCAGCTCGCCGGGGCCATGCCGTCGCCTGCGTGACGAGCGAGCGTCGCCGTCACGCGCCACCCGTCACGCGCCTTTCGCCGCTTCCGAGCTGCGCCGTTTTCTTCCCGCCGTCACGGTCCGCCGGACGCGTGGCCGCAGAAAGCAAGCGTGACTCGCCGCTGCCGGGAGAAGTGGCTCGTGCTCGATCGTGGCCGGATCGAACGCGGATGCGTCGGATCCGAGAGTGCCCGATGACGAGGCATTGTGTCACGGACGTGGACGAGCGAAACGACGCACTTTTAGTTCGGTCACGCGTCGTAAGCGCCTGCCAGAAGTGTCACTCTCGTTTTGTCGTTTCTCGGCGTAGCTCCGTGGTGAGCAGCCGTAACGCACAGCGTGATTTGCGTAGTGTAGTGTTAATGCAAACCCTGAGTTCGATCGAAAAAAAAATTAAACGTGGTGTTTCGGTCTTCACGAATAAACTATACGCATTGCAGAGAGGTGAAACTTTGTCGGAATATTTCCGCGCGCGGGGCCGAGCAAGCAACGCTAAATCACGGACTTCCTAGAAGATTCGTGCTTATTCTTACTCGAGGACGTAACTTGTATCACTTTCGTCCTACTTTCTTGTTCTCGAAAGTGCCTGTTCATTCTCATCCCGAACGCTCGACGCTCGAACCTTCTGGGCCGAATTTTTCGAGATGTCGACTCACACTATATAAGGAGCTGCGTGTTATCTTGTCGAGTCAGTCTCGCTCTTGCTTGCTGTTACGCCGCCATATCGCCGCCCGGTTTCCTGCTGTCTCGACGTTCGTTCTTTATTTTATTTAACACAAGTTCGCCCCCGATTAAACATTCAGTTTGAAAGGGGATTTACGTCGCTTCTGCTCCTGTCATTGGTGAGAATATGACGCTAGCGGTGCTGCACAGATGCGAAAGTTCGATGCACATGTCCTTACCTGAATCAAAAGATAGAAATGAAAGCCGAAATTTCTTATGAACCGACGTCCATTTAAGCCTGATTATGTCAAAACAAGAAATGACGTTGTGGACACCTGCGAATTTATTTAAGTAAAAATGACTTGTCAGCACGAGAAAAAAAAGCCAATATTTTGGTTCTTGCTGACAGGTTTTGTTTTACTTGAAACAAATGCCATAAGTGTCCACAATGTTTTTTACCAATATCAGGCTTAGAATAAGGTCGGCTCATAAATAAATTTTGCCTTTTATTTTTATATTTTTTGGGGGTAAAGTCATGTTATCAATCTTTCATATCCTGTTCCCGCCGTGAGCGTCATATTTTGATGCATTTCGATGTTTCTTTAGTAGCTGAGCGTTTCCATGTCAGATTGTACAATGATGGTCCGGATAAGATTTTTATGTTTATTTAAAAATATATGTTAGAATTGTGTTATTGAGAGGAGCATTCAGCTATATCGACGAACGTCGAAGCTCGAGGAGCGGAGATCGTTAAGGTTTCGCTATGGCACTTTGCAGAGCCGTCAATTTTACACCAAAGCATGTACGTAGTAATTACTTCTTAATTTTATAAAAGGTTTACAACATGTACACAGAATATTAAAAATTACAACAAAGGATTTCCATGCAAGAAAATTTACGAAAGCCGTGAAATAAAAAGGTTTTAAAGACACACACAGGAATTCTTTACAGACGAACTACTTCATTCAAGAAGACGGAAAATATATCAAAATGATAATCTTTAAGTGCATTTCACGAATATATAAGAAAAATATGTTTATCCATTATTGTAGTTTTGTTGATAATGCAGAAACGCGGCTCATTTCTCTAAGGTGGCGAAATTGCACGTCAATAAAGAAAAAGACTATTATTTTTAAGGGATGAGGACGATTCGTCACATGCGCACTCGTCACAGGACGATTGGTCACAGGACGATTCGTCACATAGGAACATTCGTCACAGGATGACTCGTCATGCGGGCAACTGGTCACATCGATCGGGCAGGGGACGATAGTAAATTGTAAATTTCAACAACTGCCCACATTCCCTGATGAGGAGTTTCACGACTTCCCACTGTGACATAAACCAATGGTTAGAAAAACTAATCTTACAATACTCATCCGCTTTTCCTTTCATCATATTACGACTCTTCAGCAGGTTGATCTAAGTTGCTGGCTTGAACGAGCAATAATCCGACTGGCAGCCAAATCAGTTTTTACTTTGCCTTGCATACACCTCTTCGAGAAAACCAATAAGTATCGGAATTCTTTCTGCTGCATGTGTACGAGTACCCCTCGTGCAGCTGCATGGCTCCACCTCTCTCTGTTGCGATCACCTCCATCCTTTTGAATGTAGTCTGAGTTCAAAAATAGTCGCTTTTATATGGCCTCCCCATTCACCGTTCGGGACGGACCCAGAAGCTAAAACGTCTGTTACAAATTCTTCGACCTTGAGAAGCGAAAGACATGCTAAGATAAGAGGTGACCCACTTTGTCAGGCCGAACCAACATTCAATGTTCGGGACCGAACCAGAAGCTAAAACGTTTGTTACAAATTCTTCGCCTTTCAGAAGCCAAAGACATACTAAGATATGAGGTGAGCCACTTTGTCCGCCCGAACCAAATTGAACAATACATTTTTGGGGGACGAACTATTGTAGGACCGGTTGGCCGCGTGACGAGTCGTCCTATGACGAATGTTCCTGTGTGACGAATCGTCCTGTGACCAATCGTCCTGTGACGAGTGCGCATGTGACGAATGGACCGTATCCCTTCCACGGGCCATCCGCTCACAAGGGACCGTAGGCGGACGTCAATGCTGCCCGCAGTTGAGAAATGTAGGCATAGCACATTGTCCGTGAATAAAGCCCTCACACGACGAAAGTTTATCACCGCGAAAACAAGGCGAGGGAAGTAGTATTTAGAGAGTCAGTTTCTTGGTGTTCAACATTGTGTGACGACAAACAAACCAGCTTACCCTTTCTAACTGTCCATGCGTAATGTACAATGGAATACACTTAGAAGTCGACAACCGGATGAGTCTTGTATTTGGGCGTTTCCACGTCAGTGGATACATGATGGTCCGTGTCATATTTCGTAAAGTTCTGTAAAATATATACTATATCAAAGTAATGTTCTTGGAAGAAGCACTCAGATATACATACAGGTTGACGAAACGCGGGCCAAATCATTCTTGTAGAAAAGTACGCATCGCACAGAAAAAGGGTTGATGTTATATTGGCACCTGCCAGAAGGGCAACTTTTGAAAAAGATAAGTGTTTCTTATAATTAGGGTATTACTTTTAGTAATTAACTTTGTAATGAATAAATTGAAAGGTATCATTTCACTAAGAAACCTGGTGGGAATAATTGAAAACTATTAAATCCACTTGCATTATAAGATATAAGTCATTCGCAGACTTTTATGACGCTCCGTAAAAAGAAAAGAAAAAAAGAGCTCGGTTTGGACGTGTTATGATAAAAAAGCCCCTATAACGAGGACAAGCAAGCTCAATTTGAGTGAAGGTTTACTTACTCAGTGTTTTTCATAAAAAGTTAGCTCAAGTCACTGTAAGCGATTGAGGAGAGTTTAAAGAAAATAAAAAGGGGTGTTTTAGAGACGTGCAATTCGGCCACATCTAGAGAAATAAGCAGCGTTTCTGCATTAGTAACAGAACTACAATATTGACTAAGCATATTTTTATATATATACTCGTAAAATTCACTTAAAGATGATAATTTTTTTATATTTTGCGTCGTTTTATATAAAGTTGTTCCTCAGTAAATAATTTGTGAATGTCTCTAGAACGTGTTTATTAGACGGGTTCCCTAAATTTTCTTGCATAGAAATTTTTTATTGTAATTTTATTATTCTGCGTACATGTAAATATTTTATAAATTGAACAAAAAATTATTACTACGTACATGCTTCGGTATGAAACTGACGGCTGTGAAAATTACCATATGAAACCTTTGCAATCTCCACGCCATGAGCTTCAAAATGTTATATCTCCGTTCGAAGATTAGCTACGGCGTTCGCATATAGCTGAATGCTCCTCCCAAAATCATGGCATTAACATATGTTTATATAAATAAAAAAAAATAAAAAATTTCCCGGGTGGTTATTGCACGATCTGACGTGGAAGCACCCAGCTTCTTTATTCGAGTCAAAAAGCGGAGTTTCATTTTCTCAATCGAAGCCGGTAGATCTCATTTTAAATTGCGATAGCCGTTATAGAGCAGCTTTTTTAAATCATTTCCGCCGTCCCGCAATGAAGAGTTTTAGTAGACCGTTTCGATACCCCCAGTAACGATACCCGATAACGATTAGATGCCTGAGCAAAGTCGTCGGCGGAGTATCGGGTATCGTTATCTGAGTCATCATCATCATCATTCATAAAGCCATTACATGTGCCAATGAGCATCTAATAATGGTCTGCAATGTGGCATTGTGGAAGAGTGGTACATCTGTAGAGCGTGCTCAGCAATACTTATTTGAAAAGGCAAATAAGAAAACTAGCATGCAACAAAACACGACAGTGCATTTCCAACGACGGAAAATATTCTAATCTAATTGTCTATTAAGATTTAAGTAGTTATCAAAAATATAAAAATTTTAATACCCAAGATTGTTTACACATATCTGCAGTCTTGTTGTTGGTGATATCATGTGTTGATTGTGGGGATAAAAAGTGGGAGCTCTCCTATTTGAGCGAAACGGTACGTTCAAATTCACTGTGCACAAAAGTGTTGAGTCAATGCCCCGTGAACTATTCTATGTAAAAAGGCAACGTCGTGCGATAATTTTCTGAGGAATAGACACTGTAGGCGAAATTTATCAAGCAGGATTTCATAGTTGTAAAAATGTCTACGGCCAAGGTATTTGTCATAGATCATACGCACTAGACGTCTTTGGACTGACTTTATTTTGGCTGCATCCTGTGCATTGAGCGAATGCCACACTGCCGAGCCATATCCTAGTCTAGATCTGAGTAGAACTGAATAACCAACCATAGTTCACAAATTTTCTAGTTGATCGAGTAATCCTTTTCAGTAAGCTAAATGCAGAACACACAATGTAGGTGACTTGGCAGCCAAAGGAAAGAGTAGTATCAAAGTAAACTCCAAGATCACGAAGCCATGAAACTCTTAAAATATATTTGTCATCAAGTGAGTATGAATACTGCACAGTTTCACGTTTTTTACTGAAAGACAATACCTTAGTTTTTTCTGGATCAATGATTAAGCAATTTTCCAGACACCAGTTTAAAATATGCGATGAGTCACTCTTAAGAAGGTCACAGTCGTCAATCGAACTAATACTCTAAAAGAGCTTGATATCGTCCACGAATAACAACACGTTTGAGTTTACTACGCAAGTAGTATGTCATTGATAAAAATCAGAAAAAAGTGAATCAAAATTAGAGACCTGTGGTACTCCGGATAGCGGACAAATAGAATCAGAGAAGTTATCTAAAATGCGTACAACACAGCGACGGTCAGTCAGGTAGCTTTCAAGCCATTTTAAAAGCACAGGAGGAGCCCCATTTTGTGACAATTTGTGCAAAAGCAAAACGTGGTTCACCTTATCGAAGGCCTTCGAGAGGTTAAAAAAACAAAAAAAATAAAAAACTTCAACTTTACCGCGATTACAATCAAAAGATGCTGCCTAATCAAGAAAGGTTCAAAGGTTTGTCTCGACCGAGCGTCCCTTGATAAAACCATGCTGATGAGAACTGACACGTTGCTTAAGATAAAAGACAGACGGGTGTGCATCACTATCTTAGATAGCTTTGCAAAAGAACATAGGATACGGGGCAATAGTTCCCAACTTCCGAAGTATCTCCCCTTATACAGGGTGTTTTTTTAAGCTTAACAGATTTGTTTAAAAAAGCCGTGAAAGTTACACTTATGCCGCTTGTGGAGGTGAGTTATACGGCCAGGGGGACATATTATAGGGGCTAATCGTAACGATCACTCGGCTAATTAATTAAAATTCGTTAATTAACTTTTTAATTAATAAAAATAGACATAGGGTTCCAATTAGAAACTTGCTCAGCGTCGTCCAAAACCCCTAAATCAGTCATTTTCAGAAAGACTTTGAGCGCGTGAGAAGCGTAGTAGTGCACTAAAGTTACCACTCGTGGAGCAGGGGAGCAGGTACAAAGTTAGAGGTTGCGGTAAGGCGCCCGCGCGATTTTTCCGTCTCTTATCTAGCCCCAGCCTTGTACGTGCTCCACGAGTGGTAACTTTAGTGCACTACTACGCTTCTCACGCGCTCAAAGACTTTCTAAAAATGACTGATTTAGTGGTTTTCGATGACGCTGAGCAAGTTTCTAATTGGAACCATATGTCTATTTTCATTAATTAAAAAGTTAATTAACGAATTCTAATTAATTAGCCGACTGATCGTTACGACTAGCCCCTATAATATGTCCCCCTGGCCGTATAACTCACCTCCACAAGCGGCAAAGTGTAACTTTCACGGCTTTTTTTAAACAAATCTGTTAAGCTTAAAAAAAAACACAAAAACACGGTATATAGGAACAACTATAGACTCTCTCCACATAGATGGAAATACACCCTTAGACAATAAAATATTAAATATATGCTCTAAGATAGGCGCAGAAATTTTAACAACCTTTAGCAATAAAGTTAGGCACATATTCTGTACCAGATGTCAGTTTCGACATTAGTTTCCTTATAGCCGCCATGATTTCGCAAAGGGTGTCTTTGTTTACAGCACAAAGATCAGAGCAGACAGACTCATCAAGAAATGCACTCTTTTAGGTGGATCCGAGGAAAAACAACCACTGAAGTGACTCGCAAAAAAGTTGGCGATATCGTTCGGGTTGAACAGATAATCAGAATCACTTCTTAGGCAGATATGTGCGCACTATCCCTAGTATGTTGTCTTGCAAAATTTCCAAAACTTATCTGGTGTTTGGAAAAGACTATTTTCTACTACGTTTAAATGCACCCACTCGTCATGAATAAATAATTTTTAACAAGAGACCGATAAATGCTGAACTTAGCCTGCCACATTTGCGAGCCATTTTTTTTGGTACAATTTGTGACAATGAGCTTTTTTCTTTATATAGTATATGAGATCTTTGGAATACCACGAAGGGTATTTTCTAGGTTTCGATGATTGTTTTGGAATAAATTTTTCAATTCCAATTCTCAATACCGTGGTAAATGACCTCGCCGCTGAATTGAAAAAAAAAACGTTCTTAAAAAACAAAACAAAAAACAATCGTAATTAAAAAAAAACCTTGAAAAAAATTGGAACGGTCTACTAAAACTCTCTAATGATCTCCACTATATTTATAGGAGATACTTTGACGTCACGTGACGTCGCGCGACATGACGTCATGGGACACTTTGACGTTATAAACAAAGTAAAGTTTACCTGAGAGCTGCTGTGAAAACATGACAACGAATCCTAACCGTGTTTTGCACCTGCTCACAATTTCCTGGTAGGTGTCTAGTTTTATTACACAATTAAAATATGTTAAATCTAGATGAGTTTTTTTTGTAGAATATTAATATAAAGCAATACTAGTGTATTTCACGCGGTCGCCTACAACTACTTCTAATACAAAATACACGATTTGCAGAAGAGCAAATATACCCAATGAAATATTTTTTGTTTAATATACATATATCACTCAGATCTATTCCTTTTTTGTTATACTATGAAATACTGGCATTTTATGGGAAATGTTTGGAAGTGAACGTACTAAAACACACAAAAAAGACCTTTCGTTTCTCATGGCTGGTGCGCAAAAACATGCCAGTAAATATGGTAACAGAACCACTAAACAAATTATCAGCAAGGAAAGGTAGGACAACGGTGAAGGCTCGTCCGGTCTAAAAATTTGACGTAAAGGGGCTAAACATTCGACAGCGGTGAGATTCAAACTCACGGCTCCGAACGAGGGTGGCGTGAAAGTACAGCAGGGTTGAAAGCTGGGCTAGCACATACATCCTAAAGGCAAAAGATATGGCAGCGGTGGGATTCGAACCCACGCCTCCGAAGAGACTGGTGCCTTAAACCAGCGCCTTAGACCGCTCGGCCACGCTACCAACGAGGGTGGGCTGAAAGTACGTTACCAACAAGCGCACAGGAAAAAGATATGGCAACGGTGGGGTTCGAACATACGCCACCAAAGACGTCACCAACAAGAGGGTGACGTGAAAGTACGGTGGCGGTGTGAAACCATGGATAACTTCCCATTTTGTCAAAAATATTGAGAAGAAAGATAAACAAGCTGTCTAAAAAAATTTAAAAATTTTTACCTTAAAAACAAGACGCTCATTGAACGCTCCTTCTCCAGCCAATTGTAGCCCTAGCGGTACGAACCAGATGCCAAAGTTTCAGAAGTAAAATTTTTCTTATTCAAAAGTTATAATCCATTTTCTGAGATTTTCAATGAAAAATGGCGGCCGATGGACCTCTTATTTATAAAACATAGAGTTGAATGGCGGCAGTTACAGAAAACTGGCAAAAACGGGCCCCACTTTGCCATTAAAATTTGCAGAAAATCCTGTATAACTTTCTACTGAGATAGCGGTTAGTTCTGAGATATTGGCACCAGGTGTGGACCTCTAGGGTTCGGCGATGCGTAGTTTATTTTGCAGTAAAAAATACACCGTAAATTGTTTTTCGGACACGCTGTACCAGTTAATTGCTTCACCAAGACACGCGACTTGGATGCTGTAAAGGAAATTAAGCCGTACTTCGATTACTCAACTAAAGAGCTAAGGAATGCCAAAAAAGTTGCTACTTTTTCCTTTTTTCGTCGGGTCGCACTGACGCAATATGGAAGCATCTAGATTCACTGCTCAAAGGCGCTCCTGTGCTAAATTCCACCCAGCGTTGCATCATTGAAGGTGTTAATTTAGCCGGCAGTGTGTTGGCAAACGTCTTGAATGAATATTTAGTAAATCTAGCCGGTAAAGCCGGTGGTACTCATTCTTGTAGATGTGTTTATCGGAGAAGCATCAGCTCTATTTTTTAAATCCAATTGTTAATTTGAAAATGACTTATGTTGTTATGTTCCTAAAAATAACGCTAAATGTGGTGACGACGGAATGCAAATTCGCCCGATTATTACCTAATTTCTCCCATGTGAACGCATATTTTAAGACTCTTTTGGAAACGTTTGCGTTCCCCAGACGGATGCAAAAGGCAAACGTTTCTTTGCTATAAAAAAGAGGTGACACAAATAAGTTAGGGATTGTTGACCTATTTCTATATTGACAGATTTCTGTAAAGCTTCAGAAAAGACACTTTATAATTGATCAGTAGTTTTTTGGATAAATTGGATCCCATAATTTTATCGCAGTTTGGTTTCAGGAAAGGTCATACTGAAACAAAATTACTCCATAGGAAAATAATTAGAACAATATTCAAAACAAAAATATAGTACTTGGAGTGATTTTATGCTTTGCAAAGGCATTTGAGTGTTTTAGTCATGAGGCATTTAAAATCTTCAAATTTTGGGCATCCGAGGACATGCGTTGCTGCTTTTAAAGTCGTACCTACAATATTGCCAACAATATGTACCCATTAACATTTACTCTTCTGCTATAATGTACATCAGCTGCTCCGCAAAGTAGAATATTGGGGCGCCTTTTTAATTTTTGCATTAATTATATTATTAACACAAAGGAACAGGCGAAGTTTGTGACCTACGCGGATCATGCCAGGATATCTTGTTTTCTTCCGAGACCGGTGACGAATTTAACGATCTGGCTAATTTGACTTTATAAAATACAAAAATGCTGGGGGACAGCAACTCAATAAAAATAATATTGATAAAAAAAGCTGTGATTTTCTATTAAAAAAAAAAGCCAGTGGTAGCGTTTAAACCTCTCTGCTTTTACTCGAAACCAATCGAAATTGTTTGCTGTTAGCTGCGGTGGCAGGAATTTGCTCTCCATTCTCGAGCGATGCAAATATTCACTGCGCCTTGTGGTACAAATACAAAGCCGTGAAAGGTGTTTTAAAAAGACGAGATGAAAACGTATGATACTCCAATTTAGTTTCCCCGCAAATTTAGCGGGGAAATTGACGTCAGGTGACCTATGCACCCAATTTCCTTGCTCAATATCAGTAGTTTAGAAATTGAAAAAAGAAAAGGTTCTTCACTTAACGAAACGACGGTTTAATGTCTTGTAAAGAATTTTAAACTATTGCGCCCTAAATACGGGATTTTATGCATTGTAGGAGTTGGGAGATAAAGGCCGTTGGCCAAATTTTTCTTCTTTATTGCCTGACTTTAAACGCAGTGACACAAACATAAATTTTTACTTTAAATGCTAAACGCATCAACCAACCTAATTGTCGTCAAAATTTCGAACGTCTTTGGGTGTTAAATTTGTACTATTTGAGCGTGTTGGCGGCTTTTGCATACAATTAGAAAGAGGAGACACAAAGGAAAGGACACAGACGGGACAATCTGTCCCGTCCGTACAACATGGCAGGTGAACCTCGCACCCACAATCACGACAGTGTATGCACAGGGGGCCAGAGTTAGCTCTGGTGCTATGGTTTTTGTGTTCTCGGAGCGTATTATTAAGGCATCGTCCAGTCTGCCCTATGTACATTTTTTCACACGAAAGGGGAAGCGAATGCACCACTTCTTCTGCGCACTCGACGAAGCTGTTCTGATGTTTCTTGGTACAGCTTACCGTTCGGTGGGAATGAGGTGAGTTTACTTGTTTACAGAGGTTTGAAGGCTTATTAGGAGTAGAGAAGACGACTTCAATGTTGAACTTATTGATGTTTTTTTTTATGCAATGAGAGAACATGTGTATGTAGGGCAAAACGACTTGTCTCGTTGTTCTATCCTTTAAGACTTCTTACGTGTAGGAAGGCGAAAGCATTGTAGTTCCGCGGGAGAAATGTTTTCGAGTAATGTTTCTACACGTATTAAAGTTTAGGGCGACGTACAGGACGACGTTGAGGACGACTTCCTAGAGATCGACGCCAAGTACGGCGTCAAGAACGACTCCTAGGACGACCTCTAGACGACCTTAAAGGGGCCCTGCAATCATATATAAGTGTCTACCTTTTTTGCGGTCTCCACGTCTCTTGGGGTTCGGGCAAGTCAGCGGGCACAAGGAGAGTAACTAAATATCAGTGCATCAGATTTTAACCGGACGACGCGGAAACCTCCTCCACCTGCGAGGGCGACCCGCGTTGCCGAAAGCGCGCGGTATGTGACGTCTTTAGTCCTGGCCTTGCTACTGGTCAGAGCCGCTAAAAGCTTTCTTTTTAGTCGAAATACAAAATATATGTGTCGCGAACCGCTTGAATTATGTAGGAAAGTAGATTTTGTTCAGTATTTCAGATCAGAAAAGAAACAAATGCAGTTTATAAAGTACGGAAACAAGAAATGACCCGTCGACATACCCGCCACCAAGCGGCGGAAAAAACGGCGCATACTAGAAAGGGGTAGCGGGATGAGGCACCGACGAACGGCGAGCGTAGAAAGGTCCCGGATGTACGCAGCGGCGCTGCGGTTGTATACCGGCTCGAGGATCCGACCGGTTCCGAGCGTTCCGAAGGCCTTCGGCGCGGGCTTGGCTGGTGATTTGTCCATTTGGCGGTATGGCAGCGCGAAGTGGCTCCCGTTCTGAACTGATCTTTACCCCGTGTTTGCTGTCGTTTGTGGCCAATGAAGTGTTATGCCGAATTAGTCTTTAATCGCGCAGCAAATTCAGTGCGAGCCGCCCTGGCCGCCCGCTTCATATATATACAGCCTACCCAACACATGCTTTAGTGGCGCCCTCTCGGGCCGTCGACACGGAGTGCGGCAGCCGTGAGCGCTCGATGAGCTCACTACACCCTCCTCTAGTTCACGGCCACTGAAGCGAAGACCTAGGACGTCATGAAGGAGGTTATTTTTTGCCTGTTTTTGTAATTTTAATTTGCCTATAACTTTTAAAATACAGCGAAATTCGAGAAAAGAAAAGTTTCATGAAGTTACTACGTTCAGTGCGCTCAGGTTCGGTGCAAACTAAGAACCAGTCAAAATGTTGTTGCAGGGCCCCTTTAAGGACGACGTCTAGGACGACGCGTAGAGGAGGACACCTAAAGGGCCCCTGAAAAGAAATAAAAGTTTTTTTAAACAGTCTAATTGGCACACGCGCGTCAAAAGATAAATTTTACGCGAAAAAAATTTTGTTCGAGCAAAATTGATGGCGAGAGTTTTATTTGAAATTCTGCGGGCGAAGTTCATGACGTCACTGGTCATTCCAGAATGACCATCTCGGTCGTGAAGGCGAAGCCACTCCACCTCTCCTCCAAGCGCCCGAAATGCCGAGAGAGAAAGGAAGTGGAAAGGAGGTGGCTGCCGACTAAATCGCATCTGGCGCCGTCAATATTGCTCTAAGAATTCTTTTTCGCTTAAAATTTTTTTTTGATACGCGTGTCCCAACTAGATTGTTTAAATAAAAACATTTCTTTTTTTCTTTTCAGGGGCCCTTTACGGAGGCTGTGGCGTACTCGCGTGGGCGGCCACGTTTGCCTGCGAAAGCCGCAGTCGATGTAGACGCCAGCTGCTGCCGATGTCGAGGCCGTAGATGTAGACGAGGTCGCCTCACAGTCCATCGCACGAACCACACAACGAGCACAGATGAAGTCAGAAGCGAACCTTTTGCACACGGAGCTCCGGCGGTGACATCACGCTGATGACGTATGATGACGCTTGATGACATCACGCTGATGACACTTGATGACGTATTTTTATGGCCATATTTTTGTCACAACGCCTACGGACGCCGCTTGTTTTTCACGTAGTCTGACAAGTGAGTTCGCCCTAGAGGTCTAGAATGACTTCTAGGACGACCGCAAGGACGTGGGTCGTCCTTAAGCATACGACTGATTGGCGCGCGTGCCGCTCAATAGCATTTTTATGGCCATTTTCTCTGCTCCTTACAAAAAATATCAATGCGTTTTAATTGTGTTTCTAATGTATTCTTATAGAATACATTAAAAACTCAATTGAAGCTCATTGATCATCTTTGTAAGGGTGATTTGTCGCTCAATGGGACAAGTCGCCTTAATAAGTCTTGCCTACTAGGCTGCAATTTTTGTTTTGTTTAGGGATGCAATTGAAAGATGGTACATTCGCTTAAAAGTTTGGGTCTCTTTCCCAGGAGCACATAACCTTTCACGATAGTCCCCGCCGGCGCCGAGGCAGTTCCACTAGCCGTGTACTACTATTGTATCCCGGCTTCGAGGGGCGACCAGGAAGAAGCAGATGCGTCACTAACGGACGAGTAAAAGAACAAAAACGGATGTTTGCTTCGATGGTATGGCCTATTTACCAATGTTACCCAATGTTGCCGACACAAAATCTTCCCCTTCCAAAAAACACAAAGCAAACAGACACACAAAACAACAACAACAACAAGAAACACAAGAACAGGAAGTAAAACAGTATTAGATAACATGGTCTCGGAGCCACGCAGGTCTTCTCCGCTGCGATGGGGATCGGGTCGATATTGTGCTGTCTTTACCCGGCGCTGCCTCTAGTGCCACTGGAACTGACACGGGTACGGCTGCATCAGCCGACTCTAGTGTTGTGGGCGTCTGCTCTAAAGCTGCTGACAGATGCTCCCCCACTTCACGACAGGCCGCCAGCTTCGGGTATTCCAAGTGCGGTTGTCGGTCAAGGTATAGGAACTTGGTCCATGTGCGCCCGTGATCAGCATAAGCTCAGTGTAGCCTGATGCCCCCTTCTTTACTAACTTGGGCTTGCGGACCCTGACGAACTCGCCAGGCTTGAAGATGGGCGCCTTGGCACCCCTTTGTAGGTCTGCGCAACGCTTGCTGTAGGCCTGCCACTGCTGCACTCCTGCTCGAAGGTCGGCCAGTTCCGAGACAGGGTTCACAAAAAACTTAGACGACGGGAAGCCCACAACATCCACTCGGGATCGCGGAACACGCCCATGCTGCAACAGAGCTGGCGGCACTCCCGTAGTGGCATGAGGCGTGCACCTGAACAGACTCAGGTACTCAATGATGGCTACTTCAAGAGGTCGACGCTCCAGAGCTGGTAGTTGAATGAATCTTTTAAAGATCTTAATGAACCGTTCCACTTGTCCGTTGCATTGAGGATAGTGGACAGACGAGCGGCAATGATGAATCACAAGTTCCCTCAGCAAGTCCTCAAAGGTTGCCGACATCAGCTGTGATCCGTGATCTGTCAGCACTTCATCCGGGTAGCCTTCCTTGCTGAACGTAGCAGTTAAGACGTTTATCCCCGTCTGCGGCGTCACCACCGATGCAAAGCACACCTTTGGCCACTTTGAATAAAAGTCCACCGGAGTTGAAGCACACTCGTGTCCGTTTCCAGTTCTTGTGAATGGGCCCACTATGTCCACTGTCAACTTCTGCCAGGCCCGTTCTGGATGTGGTATCGGCTGAAGTGTTGCAGTCATGGGTTTGGCAGATTTATCCGTGGATTGGCACTTGCAGCAGTTTCTGGTGGCTTGTTATACCTGATGATCAAAACCCGGCCACCAATACCTTTCGCGTAGTTTCTGCTTAGTCCTGACAACACCCGGATGGGAATCATGTGCCAGACCAATTATGACGCCCATTAACGACGCGGGGATGTCCAGGCGTTCTTCTCGGAAACACCAAGCTGACCACCACACCCAACTCGTCTCGCACTCGAAAGAAGGGATGAAGGATGCAATCCAAGCCACTTCTGTCTGGTTATTTGGTAGAAATATAGTTCATCACCAGCTGCAATATCTTGTTTTTGCGCACAACCTCTTACAGTGCGTCATTCGTGACACAGGAGGACACAAACGATACGCTTTCGATCTCTTTATGACCAGCAGGCAATGTAAACCTTGAGAGGGCATCTGCCACTTTGTTGTCACTGCCTCGGCATTATTCTACTTCGAAATTGTAATCCATCCACTTTGTAATCCAATTTGTAATCCACTTTGAAGTAATCCACAAAGTAATCCACTTTGAGATCCGCAGTGACCGTTGGTCACTCTCCTGAAAAGACAACAAAGTCACCAACGCCTGATGATCTGTGCGTAGCTTTAACCTCCTTCCCCAGAGGAACACGTGCCAGTGTTCGCAGGCCCACGTGCAGGCGAGAGGCTCTTTTTCCCCTACGGAGTACTTTTGCTTAGCCAGCGACAGTGTTCGTGATGCGAATGCCACTGTTCTCAAATTGTCATCAAGCCCCTGCTGCTGCACGACACCCAGTCCATGTATAGAAGCATCTGTAGTGATGACTACCAGCAGCGCAGGATCAAACATTTGGATTGCCCCACATGTGAACAGCAACGCTTTGACTTGCTCAAAACTCTGTTCTGCCTCCTTGTTCCACTAAAAAAGGGCGTCTTGACGCAGAAGTTTTCGCAACGTCTCCAATACTTCTGTATAATCTGGCAAAAATCTAGCATAGCAGCCCACGAGTCCTAAAAGGGTCGCAAAGCCGCTGAATCTTGCGGTACAAGTGCGCTGGCCACAGCTTCAACTTCAGAATGCAAAGGGGATAGTCCTTGCGCGCTCACAGTGTGCCCACGAAAGTCAAGCATTTGCACGTCGAAGTCACATTTCTGGCTCAGTTGAACTCCAGCAGAAGAAATGCGGTGTAAGACCTCCAACAGATTTTCTTGATGCTCCACCTTTGACTTGCCAAATACGATCCCATCCTCGATGTAACAAAGCACTCCTCTGTAGCCATCCAGGAGAGTGGTCATCATCCTTTGAAACGCTGCAGGAGGCGATGCCAACCCGAAGCACACCCTTCGAAACTGTGACGAATGTCGTTAACTCCCGGCTTTCTGTTGCCAGTTCAACCTGGTGATAGGCCGAGGTCAAATCCAGCTTCGAGAATTCTGTCAATTCTGCCAGCTGGCGAAGCAGCTCCTCTGTGTGTGGGAGGGGAAATCCATCCACTATGATGCCCGTGTTAGGCTCCCGCAAGTCCACACAAAGCCTAATGTTGCCGTTTTTTTTTTATGACCACAATTGGTGAGATCCATTCGGAAGCCTCGACTCGTTCGATGATGCCACTTTACTCAAGTCGGCGGAGTTCAACACACACGCCTCCCGCTACACGCCAACGGCAGCCGGCGCAGTCTTGAATGGACTGGCTTGACTGCCTCCTGTCGCCTGACCTGATGAGCGAAACCCTTCACCAGACCCAGCTCTTTAGAAAATAAATGCGAGAACTTTGTATTCAACTCGGCCAGTAGTGGGTCTTCCTCAGCTTGCATATGCAGACACTGCAGGGTTGCTCCTTCAATGTGAAGTTACAAATAGCAGATCGCATCTTGACCAATGAGCGTCGTCCCCTTGGTTAGCACGCAAAAGTCCATCCTAGTCGTAAGCTGCTTGTACCGGACGTTATAGTCAGTTACAGGTAAAACATTTTGGAGGAAAAGGAAGAATAAGGAAGAGGAAGCAGACGAAACGCTGGAGAAAGGAAGTGGTTTCCTCCTCTTTTCTCTAACATTATGTCTGCTTCCTCCACCCCACCCTTCCTTTTCCTTGAAAACTTTTCTTAACTTTTAACTGACTATGGCAAGGAATCGACCCTTGACTTCAATCTTGTGACATGAATAGTCCATCAGGGTAACAGATGGTGGTGCCAGGCTCAGTCGCTTGCGAAACCATCGTTGATAAACGTCCTCGGTGAGGATCGACTCGGATAATCCCATGTCTACTAGAAAGCGCAGGCTCACTGTCTCGACCTTCAGGTCGATCTAGATGCCACGTTGGCCGTCGTCCGTCGTCACCTCGAGAGGTACGACGTCGAGTTCTGGTTTCTCGCGAGCTTTCTCAGAACGAAAACTGATGTTTACTTCGATGGGATGGCGTATGTACAGATGCTACCCAATGTTGCCGACACAACAACTACTCTCCGCATGCCGTCTTAGGGGTGTCTGTTGGCGACACCAACGGCGCAGTGCATCGGTAACCTCGTCGTCGGACGCAAACCATGTACCCGTCAGATATTCCTTTATTTTGGAAAACAGCCAAAAATCTGATGGTCCGAGTTCCGGGCGGTATGAGGCATAACATCTTGGAAGTGCAGCACCTCCAGCGAGGCATTGGTCTCGTCAATAGCCATCCTCAATCATTTACGACGGCAT
Source organism: Ixodes ricinus (assembly GCA_037355805.1). NCBI lineage: Eukaryota > Metazoa > Arthropoda > Arachnida > Ixodida > Ixodidae > Ixodes > Ixodes ricinus. Next base: position 11,773 of record JAZHYW010005258.1, on the reverse strand, counting down.
GCGGAGAGTAGTGCACCGGAAGCGGAAGTGCATTGCCACCGGTGTGAACCAGCGTTACTTGGTAAACTCAGTTGGAAAACTCCCACGTAGAGCGTGATCCTTCTCGTACCCCTCAGCCGGGCTAACGCTGTTCGAAGCGCCAACCTTCTTGTTCGCTGCGGCGAGTGTTGCAACAGCAGTTCAATACACAGTCGCAGCAGGCAAGAAGGATGACGCTTCAAACAGCATTTCCGAATCTATAGGGGTTATGGAGCGGAAACTGACGTGTGTCAGCGCGTGTCTTAGAAGGGATCATGCTCTCCGAGGGAGTTTGCCAACTGAGTTGATCGAGTAACGTTGGTGTGGACTATATCGAAAAGTTATGTGCTGTGGGAAAGAAGAGATTAACTTTCACTTGAATGTAACATCTTTTAATTCCATCAGTTAATAACAAAAACGAGGAAGCAAAACTTATTGATCACCCCTTGAGGCCCTGTCACACTGAGGTAACAGCTGGACAACTCTATCTGGCAACACGAGGGAAACGTATTTTTAACGACCCTGTCACATCGCGGCAACAACAACAGTCGGGAAACATATTGCTATACATGATGATTGGAAACCTGAGACTGTGGTTTGAAAAACGGAAACTCGTGAAGTAGGAAGAAAAAGGGACAGACAACGTCTCAAACTCAGCTAAAAACTTTATTGCCTCTACATACACTTCCCCCGGACGTCGAACGTCGCCAACACCACAACGGTTGATCACTGAACTACAAACAATACACCGGAATGACAATACACCGCACCGCAAACAAAAACAAAAAAACAGGTTTTCAATCATCATGCTATATAACTTACACCAGCTCGCCTGCACTTTAACCGTTTTTTCATTGAACATATTGCTGTCGCCCGGCAACCGTGTTAGCCGATTTGTTGTCCTACCTTCCAGTCACACCGCGCCGACGGCAGGGCCGACACGGGGAACATTCCGCCACCTTGATTGTTCAGCTTCGTTCTTATGTGGCGAGGCGTCGCTGGAAATGTGACTCTACAAAGTTTTAGTGCGTTCGAAGGACCGGACATGACCACGGAACGACATCAACCAGTGGCAGTGATTAGAAAACTTGACACGGGGAGTGTTTTTCGCCCTTTCTTTTATCAAAATATTCTTCATTCGCTGAGAAAGCAGATAGCCCTAACCGAGGAAAGTGAAACCACTGATATATGTTCGGGATTGCGGCACCGTATCAAAGTGTTTCTGTCCGGTTCTTTCCTTCATGCAATTCCTATTTCCACTGTAAGATTGAGTTAGCACCGGCAGTACCCCAAAGCGTCTTTCGTAGCGTGGTGTTGAGCTGTATTGACAATGCTTAAAAACTGCCACATCGACACGATCGGCCTTCGTAACAATCGGCGGAATAAATATTTGTCAACGCTGTCTTTTTGCTATACCGCCTGCTATGTGATCGCTTTATTCCCCGAAACGTCATGGGGATTTTTTAAAATAGATTCAGGTGTATAGTAGTGGCTGTTTTCAATTTCCAAGCATCAAGAATCATCATCAAAGCAGTAGCTTTAAAGATTCGTTTTTGTTAATCTTTGCTGTCCTGGTGTATTTTTATTATACTTTATCAGCGGGTGATAGCATGCCATTTTATTTCACTAGCAGTAATGTGAGCTGGTCTCTCGGCAGTTCTAATTTCAACTCCAGTCTGAACGTCAATCGTTTTCAGTAATTACGCAATAAAAGCATCCATGAAATTATTTTCGCTGCACGCCAGACTTAATTATTCTTAAATAACGTTTTCCAAGCCTTTATTTGAGTAAGCTCCTCAAAACACGTTGATAGGGATCTACCTCTGCCATCGAAGCTACCTGTGTTGTCGTGTTGTCGACCCGAAATTCGCTCTGCAGCGACGAGGGCAACACACGTTATCCAACACAAGTTGCTGCTGTTGTTGCGGCCGAAAGCTGTCATACCGAGGCAACATTTTTGTTGTCATCCAGGTTATGCTGCTGTTTCCGCGATGTGACGGGGTTGTCGGACAACACGGGGAGCGAGCAGCAAGTTGCCCGACTGTTGGACGACATATTTTGCTGCTGCCGTCGTGTTGCCTCAGTGTAGCTGTTGCCGTCGTGTTGCCTCAGACAACATTTTCGGGGACGAACCAAGGTAAGTACATGAATTTGCGTTTCCAAATCATGGACAACTTTCATTATAGACGTTTTTTTAGAAGGGGGGGGGGGGGCGAAGTGTCCATACGAACTAGCATTGCTTGGGAAGACCTCCTCCAATCTTCCCATGCAATTACTTGGGAAGATCTCCTGCTGTCCGATGTGAGGAGGAAGGAAGGAAGACAGAAGCAAAACTGGCGAAAGTGACGTCATCGGCGGTGTCAGCTTTCTCTCATTTAAAATGACAGAAATAACAACTACAAGAGAAAGAAAAAAATGAGGACGACGAAAGGAACACTTGCGACAGGACAACAGCTGTACTCGCCTAGTTCAACACTCTCACCTGTTTTGAGGAGTCGAAGATACCGACAACGACGTCGGGTGCCTCTGGCAGATAACAGGCGGCCGAGAGGTTCACGGCATGGCTCGCAGCAATCGCTGCACTTAAAGCACTGAGGCTGCGCTAAAATGTATAGCGGCCGGCCTTGTGACAGTTTTTTGTGATGCTCTTATAACGTTTTTTATCTTGTATTAAACTTCATTTTTCGTCTTACTAAGTCTTATTATCTGTGTAACTCTGAGCAGTCGTGATTGTGTTAAGTGTGTTAATTAAGTTTAAGTTTCTTTTTGGGTTTCTATGTTATTGCGTTTCTTTATTGTATAAATCATAAATACCCCCCCCCCCTCTTATGTAATGCTCATCGCGGGGCCTTAAGGTAAAGCAAAATGAAATGAAAACCAACCCTGGAACACATCTTTTGTAAAAAAAAAAAAAACAACATTTATACGAGTTCAGGATGATTAGAGTAACTCTATTACTGAGTTGCGGAGTTCAAGCTTACTGGGTTGGCCTGGAACTCATAATGCCAATTTGAGGCAGCCCTTAATAAAAAGTAATACGAATAGTAAATAAAAAGTAAAAAGTAATACCAAGCACTAATGTTTGCACTTCTATAAACAACAACCACAAAAAAGAGTACACCTAAAGTGCATTTTAAGCGTACTTTCGTTATCTGAGGTATACTTTTAACATACTTTTAGCGTGCTTCGTAGCTTAGTGGGGCGGTCCGTGCTTAACCAAGCGTGACGACTAAGGTTGTGCATACTAAAAGTCTGTGTCTTAAATATACTATTCGTAAAGTCATAATTATTGAACTATATTTTAAGAAGTGTTCCTAAAAATGCGAAAAGTGTAATTTGAGTGCATTGGTTTGTTTAGCATGAGAGCGCTTACTGAATAAGAAGAAAATAAACATACCTATCATCCTTTGTGCTTGTGGTGCACAAATCATACATTCATCATATTTGATACTGCAACACTATGAAAAAAAAAAGAAAGAAAGGAGGGAGGGAGGGAGGGAGGGAGGGAGTGAGTGAGTGAGTGAGTGAGTGAGTGAGTGAGTGAGTGAGTGAGTGAGTGAGTGAGTGAGTGAAGTGAGTGAAGTGAGTGAAGTGAGTGAGTGAGTGAAGTGAGGGGAGTGAGTGAGTGAGTGAGTGAGTGAGTGAGTGAGTGAGTGAGTGAGTGAGTGAGTGAGAGTGAGTGAGTGAGTGAGTGAGTGAGGCGAGTGGGCAGGGCGGGCGGGCGGGCGGGCGGGCAGGCAGTTGAGAAGGGTCCAAATTGAACCCATGAAGTTATTGAAGAGCATTTATTTGTTACAGTGATCTGACTTCTGCTGAAACAAAGTACTCAACGGTATATGAAAACAAAACATGGGATCAGACAACCAACGAAAGTAAACTAAAGATAAACAACAATTAGGGTAGCTTAAATGTTGAACTCCTTTGTGCTTTCATAGAGAACAAGATGCAAAACTAATGGCAGCGGTGGGATTCGAACCCACGCCTCCGAGGAGACTGGTGCCTTAAACCAGCGCCTTAGACCGCTCGGCCACGCTACCGACGATGCTCCCGTTCTTCATAAAAATCACTGATGTCTATTTTAAACAAAGAAAAATTGCACTTGCTTTCGTGTTCTAGTCTCTTGCAATACCTTCCATAACACGTCCACACTTTGTGAGCACAGGCCGCGAAAACACGACGGAAGGCACACGAGCTCGTGCTGAAGGTGGAGCTTCTCCTATATACTTGTTTAATTTATAAACAGACTGTGATGACGAATCAAACGATAGGCGTGAGTCATTCCATCACATGTTACGTTAAACAATTGAAATCATCATCGCCGAAACACGGAGATTAATGTTATACTAAATGTGCGAGCCCATTTTTTCCTCAGCACACTACAACTCTTACATTATAAGGTGTGTTTTTAAATTGCTTACGATGGGCCAGCTGAACAAAGAATACACCACACAAAAACAGAACATTCAAACTGCTGGAAGTTGTGGTTCAAAGGGGTTAAAATAGATAAATGCCGTGCTCAATGAACCAACTAGCTCAGCTTAAAGGGACCATGAAACGATTTTTAAATCGAATTTCATCCACCGCACGCCGTAAAAGGTGTGAAAAGAAAACCAAAACACATAAATGAGAGCAAAAAAAATGTTTCGCTATATAGCTTTTCAAAGAAAGGCGGACTCTTTTAGTCAAACGGGGTACATTTTTGTGCACGTTTCTAAAAGATAAAAGCCGCTGCCGTTGCGTACAGCCAACAGATTAAAGAACACCGGTAAGTTCTAACAGGACTTCGTAAAGTCGCTGCTGAAAAAGCAATTGGATTGCAGAAGGGCATGGTGACGTTTCTAGGTAACTTGGAAGATCAGCGTAGAAGTTTGGGGCTAGTTAGTATGCAGACATAATTAAAAACAAAACAGACCAAAGACCAGGACAAAGTAAAAGGCACACTGACAGGACACAGCGCTGTCGGTTACCTTTTGAAAAACACTGAACTTTTTTTTTAGAGTTTCATGCGATTTTGAACCCAGAGAAACGAGAGATTTCGAAAAAATGCCGCGCTTCAGCCCGTATGGAACGTTTTTGTTTTTTACCCATTGAGGACCCTTTTGCTTCCTCACCACTTCTTCCTAAAACGAGATACCGTATTGTGCATCCCCTCAAAAGGTTAACGACCCCTTTGTCTCACGCGGTATTTTAATTGGTCGGCTGTTCCTGGCCTTGGCCTGGCCGATACGGGAAGAAATCGAAAGGACACGACCAAGCTAATGGCGCGAAGTCTCTGCATATAACTAGGGTTTGTCGTTTCCAGGTAAAGCCCGATTTTACCCGATTTTTACACCCCGAACATGTTTCTGGAAAATCGGGTTAAACCTGATTTCTCCCCGAATTCCAAAACCACAGAACGAGCCTATTTATTTTTACGCCGCACAAAGTTTGCGGTGCACACACGCTAGCAACCCTACCTCGGGACAACAGTGACCTATAGTTCATTTCGCAAGCTGCGTGTAGCACTGTGGACGCTACACGGCTCTCAACCAACCGCCCAACGCGCGCGCCTAACTCACCGTGACATTCTACGGAGGCCGGCTGAAGAAAAGCAACAATGGGCGTTGGAGCCTCGGAGGGACATTTCCGTCCCTCCACTGTGCATCTGGAACCACCTCGGCACGCCACGCAGCTTGTGAGATGCACTATCAATCCCCCTCCGGCCGCTGTTAGGTCTCGACGCCCAGCCTGGTCTCTCAGTAGCATGGCCATCTCGCTGGCGGTCTACCTTTCTCACGGAACAACGTCCGAGCCAGTCAGTCGGAGGAACAAATTGAGAAAACTTAACAGGTTTATTTCAAATATTTGATCGAAGGCGACCGTCCCTCGAACGGTCGGGATTTTCGTGGACACCTGAGGGAGAAGAAGGATTCCGTGGGCGGTCCTGAAGCGACCGACGGCAATCGGACCAGCGGAGCTCTCCCCAAGGGAGCTTAACGTTCGGGAATGGCAAGACGACTCCAAGGTCTGCAAATTGGCCGGTGGACGATCCCTGGATTGTTTCCCAGCAGACAGCCGGCGCCGTTTAATTCACCTCCCGCCACCGTGACAGATAAGCACCCGGAAGGCCAGAAACACATATTGTCGCATTCCGCCGCCTCGGCGCCAGCCGCAGGTTGTGGGAGCGAGTCGATCTGCCACCACGGCCAGAGGCCGCTGCCGACCACCCAAACTGGACAACATCTGAGGCGCGCAACAGCACACGTAGGACAGTGATGCAGAAGCCTATAAAAGACGGCACACGCCCACAGAAGGGGGATGGACCGTGGCCACGGAGGCGTGCAGTCCGAACGCTCCGGCAATGTTTTACGTTGATACTAACAACCCATTCCTGTTACTCTAATAAATGTAGTTTCTCGTTATGGAAATCCCGGCTTCGTGTTGTTCCTCCCGGATGGGCATGCAGCAAGGCAACCCTACCACATGGCGCCCAACGTGCTTTTGCTGCCCTTCTGTCGGAACGACACGGGGCTGGGTTTCTTCTCTCGGTAAGTTTTTTTCAACTGCGGTGTTTCTTTTGGAAGTAGGGCTGGTATTCGCGACAGCGCGATTGCTCGTTGAATTGGAGCCTCAAAACATTGCTTAGTCACGCCGGGACGTGTTTATCGCTTTGGGGGCGTGTTCATTTTTCTCGAGTGGAGTTACCGTCTGTTTCCGCGCACGGTTTCTTGTCTGCTTGGCGTTTCTATTTTTTTCCCGCCATGTCTCCCACACTACGGTCCGAGACGAAGGATGGCGAAAATCCTGGAGCAAGCGTGGATCCCGGAGCAGGCTCGGCGGATGCGCAAGCCGAATTGCTGCTGAAGGTGGCAGCCATCTGTGATGCGGTCACACAGCGTCTCGCTGTGCAGCAGTCACGTGAGCCGGAGCTGCGCCCCCAGCTGACGGTGCCGGTGTACACTGGCTACAACGACGCCAAGTCGATCGCCGACTTTCTGGGTGAGCTCGACGTCTACAAAGCCGCCTCAGGCGCCTCGGAATCCCTCGTGATAAGCAGAATACTCCCTCTCGCTCTACAGTCTAGCGCTGCGTGCTGGTTAAGGCTGCAACCTACGTTCACCAGCCTAGCGGAGTTCGAGCGGCAATTCCGAGCAGAGTTCCTGCCACCTGGTTACGAGTTACAAATCTTGAGAGAACTCGAGTCCCGAACGCAACATCCGAACGAAAGCCTGGTTCAGTATGTTCGCGCATTGCAGGAACTCACACGAAGGGCACAACCAAATGCCTTCGAGTCGGAGATTATAGCTCGGGTCCTCAGACAATGTCACCCAAAGTACCACGTGTACCTACACGGCCGCACCTTTGAGACCATTGAAGAGCTAGCCCGGCATGCCCGCAGCACAGAGGAGATCTTCCTCGCTCAGAAGAGCTATCTCCCACCGCCTTTGGCCGCAAACTCTCTCGAACCCGCATGTGCTTGGCAGGGCCCCGAGGCAATCCCGGCGCTAAGACCTCCACGGGACTGGCACAGAGTGCCCAATCAAAGCAGCCGGAGGCGCTCCAGTTTTGGTTCAATGCGGGGCCACTGGAGGACGTCCGAAGAGCGCCCTGGTGCCGGCGACTCAAGCAGGTATTCGGACCACCACAACTGTGGACAGCGCGGCCACTTCCAAAGAGAGTGCCCAAATACAAACCCGAGGCAGAACGAAACAAATGGCGGAAGGGCTGGAAGTGAGCGGAGGGATTGTGGAAATCCGGTCAACCCTCGCGCGACTATGGGCCGTGAAAATCCGGAAGGTCACGTGGCATCCCAATCGGGAAACTATTACGGCCGGCGGCAATGAGCCCCACTGCAGAGCCGCCGATGGCCACTATCACAGCAGGGATCACGCACGCAGCGTCACTTGTTCCATCGGTATGTCGAATTCAGCCCAACAGCGAAATGATCGAGCCACGCATGACGATCACTTTGCTCGGTTTTCCTTTTGCCGCGCTTTTGGATACCGGGGCTGCTATCTCGCTTATAGGGGACGCTGCCTATGAACTTTGCAAAAATCAAAAAATAACCTTTCGTTCGGCAGACACACCTCTGCAGTTAGCCTCTGGGTCAACAATATCGGCGGGCGGAGCCGTAAGGCTTAAAATTTCATTTAATGAGAAGAAACGGCGTCAGCGCTTTCTGTATCTCCCGGGACTCGCCGTACCCGTGATCTTGGGTCGAGATTTTATCGCAGGCGTAAGCATGACGCTCGACTTCCCTGGTGGCGGCTATCGTCTGGGAAACCAGGCGGACCTGACTCCGTTCACCAGACGAGAGAACTGCATCACTGGCCCAACCCTCCCAGCCCACTTCACAACGCCTGCAGCGGCCCTACCATCCGAAATCTCGGATACCCTGCAGAAGTGTCCGGGCACTGACCTCCAAAAGAGACAGCTGGAGGACGTCCTGCGGCCGTTCTCTTCGATGTTCACGGAGCGACCAGGGAAGACAGACATCCTGCTGCATCGAATTGAAACCGGTAACGCACCGCCTTGGAGGTGCAATCCACGCCCCATCAGCGTGCACAAAAGAGAACTCCTGGACGTGGCGCTTCAGGAGATGCTGGACACCGGCGCAGTACGTGAGTCAAAAAGCCCTTGGGCATTTCCTGTCGTTCTCGCCCCGAAAAAAGATGGAACTGCCAGACTCTGCGTAGATTACAGACGGCTTAACGAAGTGTCTGTACGGGACAGTTACCCTTTTCCCAGCATTTCCTCTATAATGTACGCGCTCGGTAACGCGACAGTGTTTACCACATTGGATTGCAGCCGCGGATTCCTTCAGATCGAGGTGCACCCGTTAGACGTGCAGAAAACCGCTTTCATATGCCACAGAGGGCTGTACGAGTTCACCCGCTTGCCTTTTGGCTTGTCCAACTCGCCAGCGAGCTTTCAACGTTTGATGGACGTTGTGCTCGGAAACGCAAAGTACGAATTCGCGATGGCATACATGGATGACGTTGTTGTTTTCTCGCGTACATTCGAGGAGCATCTCGAACACTTGACTATTGTGCTTGAGCGGATGCGGAACGCGGGCCTAACAATCAATCCGGGGAAAGTTCAATTGGCCGAGCCCAAAATCAACCTCCTCGGATTTGTTGTCGATAGCGGCACGCTCCATCCTAACGAAGAAAAACTGCGCGCACTAACTGAGTACCCGTGCCCCCATGACGTGAAAAGTTTACAGCGATATCTCGGAATGATTGCATTCTATAGGGATTTCATTCCTTACTGCTCGGAGATTTCTCAGCCGCTTAATCACCTTCTTCGAAAAGGCGTCAAATGGTGTTGGAGCGAAGAGCAACAAAGCGCATTCATAGCCTTATCAAAGGCAGTGACAGAGAACGCGTGTCTGCATCTTCCCGACCTAAACCAACCATTCGTTTTGCAGACAGATGCAAGCGATTGTGGCGTCGGAGCTGTTTTACTGCAGGAACATGACGGTACACTTCGCCCGGTTGCTTTCGCAAAGTCAGACCCTCAATTCCGCACAGCGTAATTACAGTGTTGCAGAAAGAGAATGCGTAGCCATAGTGTACGCGTTAAAGCGATTCGACATGTATTTGGATGGCGCAACATTCCAAATTCAATGTGATCATTTAGCGTTGTCATGGCTGAAAAAGACTTCAGAACCCCGCTGGTCGCCTCGCTCGTTGGGCCCTTACGCTGCAACAATACGATTACACTATTGTGTACAGGCCGGGTGCTACAAACCAAATTGCTGACTATGCTATGTATTCAAACGTGGCATGTGCTAAATCGAGACGTTGCCAGCGCCGCATTTATGGTCGTATCGCCTGGATAGCGCAGCCAGCATAACATGCTGTCGCGTCTCGCGACGCCGCGCCCCCTGCCCGGAAGTAACGGGTCTACTCGACCTATCTCACCAAGCGCTTGGCGAATGCCTCGACGCCACCATGGCTTAAAAACTTAACTTCATGCTGAGGCAGCGAAGCAGTGCACGCAGAGGGATCTGTTGTAGCGCGTCGGCAATCTTGCTAACTTTGGTATGTTTAGTCTGTTTGCTGGAGACGTCTTGACGTCATGATGACATCTACAAAAATTGCGCTGCTTGTCAGTCGAGCAGGCAGAAAACCACGGAATACGCCGTTTTTGCTATATACCGGCTGGCTCGGGTCGCTTGCTCGGCCGCCTTTCTTTGGCCGCAGTACTACAAAGTGGCGACGAGGAAAAGCAATGAGTCTCGCGGGACTTGCGCCGCCTCCGCCGTTCCTACAAACGCCCGGGCAGCCACCTGTTCCATGGAATCGGTGGAAGCTGTTCTTTCTTACCTGCTTGGAAGCGTCGGGTGCAAGTGACTTCACTCCGCAGAGACGTACAGCTGGAGCTTGGAAGGGCAACGCCAGTTCAGCAACGCCCGTTCCCTCAACTACGCCCAGCGCCTGTAGCTGCCTGCGCAGACTGCGGTCGCCGCCTCTGGAGAGGATGTTTGTTCTGTTACTCCATGCCCCGAACTAACTCTTTTAGATGCGGAGCATCTCTTGCTCGGGTCTATGTCCCGCGGCCTTGTAGTCCGCACTCAGACTACGCACGCGCAACTCTCCTCCTTCCTCTCTCCAACAGCGCTGCGCGTTACCTCTCCGCTCGCCTCTCTACCAGCTGCACTGCGCGTGCGTTCGCTTCTACTCACACGCGCGCACGCGCAACTCTCCCTCCTCTAGGTCTCCTCTCCTTCAAGTGTGAAAAAAAGTAAGCGGCGAGCGGCGAGGTTCCAAGTTTCTCTGCCGCGAGCTGCGACGAAGGCTCGCGTAGGGTGGTACGCTAGGGCAGTCGGTGGCGCCATCTCTCGACGTCAGCACGCAACTGACTCTTCTCGGAACCAACACGATGCTCCGCATCACCCCATGGTTCCCTCGGGAAGACGGTGCAATTCTTTTTGAGTTAAATGGCTTGTCACAGAATCCACTTCTGGTAAAGAGTAACTATAACTCTTCGGAGGACTGAGACGTGTATGTTTAGCTCTCCCGTACAAGAAACCACTTAACTCTCTTCTATAGAGAGTCACGCCAATGCTTTTGAGAGAGTCGAGGGCTACTCTTTTGATGTGTAAGTGTAGCAGAGTTAACTCTCACTCCTTTGTGCCAGAGCAAGTACAACTCCCGGGAAGTGTTCCCAACTCTTGACGGAGAGTAGATTTTACCCCATAGAACAGTAGAGTGACTATAACTATATCAGAAGTGTTGCCGAAACTCCTTGTTGATGAGTGAAGGATGCCTCTCCAGGGAGAGTTACCTTCGTTTCTTCGTGTAGATAACTACAACTCTATTAAATTTTTGCCTGAACTCTGTATTCAAGGGTAACGCTTACTCACCAGGAAGAGTTACCCTCACTCCATCGTGTAGATTAGCTACAACTCTATTAGAAGTGATTGCCTAAACTCTGTGTGCAAAAGTTAAACATGTTCTTCGGGAAGAGCTGAAAACCAATCGTTTGTGCAGATTGACTAAAACTCCATTAGAAGTATTGCCTGAAACCTAGCATTTAAGAGTTAAGAACGATTCTCCAGAAGGATTGTTGTTAGTATCCATTTGTGGAGTAAATGCAACTCCATTAGAAGTTGCCTACAGTCTGGATATTAATTAAAGAGTTGACTATGTTCCCTAGCATAGAGTTGAAATGTCAACTAGAGCAGTTGCAGCTGTCACCCTCCTTAGAGAGTACTTAACTCTTTAATACAGGAGTTTAGGCAACACTTGGAATGGGGCTGTAATTACTC
>JAZHYW010005257.1:0-24938 GCA_037355805.1 Ixodes ricinus | reverse complement strand
GTTTTGTCATATGTACCACAGAATACTTTGCCTCTTGAGGGAACAGTCACTGCAACGTGTTTTTAATTTGTAAAAAAAAAAAAAAAAGAAATGGCTAGCTTTTTCGGTTTATTTTTATGCTCACACAATGTTTTAGCTTTTTCTGTCTATACTCGCAACACCCTGAAATGCAGTTTCTATATCCCGTCGCAAAATAGTGTTATCATTGAAATACTGACCAGGTATGTATACTACGCAATAGCCGGATCAAAGACCCATATCTGATTTAATGCCATGGTGATGTCGTAAATAAAAATAAAAAGGACCTGGAACCTATCCTTATTTACGATAAGGAAAGAGGGACATTTAAGACTAACAGACAAGACAGGCTTTCGACTTTCAACAAACGTTTACTGGCTCGACGTCGCCCCTTGAAGCTCGACGGGGGCGTCCGGGAGGTCGAGAGGGAGGGTGGTGGGTGAGGGGAGCGTGGGCCATGTGGCCCTGCTCGCAGCCACACGTGTACGGCGTGAAGTGGGGTCTGCTGTATGTCAATCGACACGTCGCTGTTTCACGCAGGCCCGAGTGTCGACGATGCCCTCTTGAGGAAAGGAGGAGGAGGGGGGCGGGGAGCGGAGAAGAGGAGGAGGAAAAGATGGGCCGGCGCCGAGCGGTGCCCTTTGGGGAAGGAAGGGGAAGGTGGGGGGGGGGGCGGGAAGCGCGGGGCTGGAAGGAGCCGAAGATACGGGGAATTTTGACTTTTTATGTCTTTGGAGGAACCCTCTCGCCCCGCTGGAAGCTGAATTTCTCGATCGGAAAGAGAAAGGGATGGGCTGGACAGGTTTAAGACTGAAGATTTGATATGTAAAGACTCAGGATTTAAATGCCGAATCGAGATTTGTCCCCGCCGAGAATTTGGGTTTTCGAGAACTGGGGGGTGCACGAGGGCCAGTTTTTGGCATGAGCCACGACTGGATGAAAGGAGTCGGGAGAAGGAGACGAGATCTCCTTGGCGTCCTCCCGGGAGACGGTCATTCACGCAGCGCCCCGTCTGACCGATGTACTCGGCTCCGCACACAAGGGGGATACAATACACCTTCTCCCTTGTGCAGGCCCGGAAGCACTGGCGCGTGTTTTTTGGTGCATGTGGGTGGGGGTTCCGGGTTGGTAACTCGCTTGCACATGCCTATCGCTGTGGGACTCCTGAAAATGCGTGCAATGCGTGCAAGAACGCGACATTTTTAAGCTTCTTTTGCGGCGCAATGCTTTCCCTGGGTAAAGTTGAATTTTATCAACAACAATGCATCACGTGGGATATTTAAAGGGGCTGTGAAACGATATTGGGTAAAAATATTTTCCACTTTACACCAGCTAACTGGTGTGGAGTGAGAAGCGGCACTGGCACAAGTGGGACACAAGATTTCCAAACTCGAATGCAACGCCACTGACCAAGAAACGGCTTCGTCGCGGTTCAATTACATAAATAAAAGCGGACCTTCTATTCTAATAGAATTTCCTGCGCAAACCTTGAGGACGGAGCTGTAGGGACATTGGCAGAAATGTGATCCCCAAGGGTGCGCCATCAAGTTATGCTGCGATGATATTTAGTTGCTCATCATACAGTGGACACAAAGTCTGCGTAGGAATTTGATTTTGGTTCGTGACAGTCAATTTCTCGACATGCATTCGGGTCGTGACTGCGACACAGTCGCTGGGATGACCAGAAGAGCCGAACCTTAAGCAATGCCTGAAACTCAGCGCGTGTCTCGTGCTCCACCGGCCCCAGCGCATGGCTATGTTAAACAAATATATATATATATTGTTGGCATTAATTCGACGCCACATCACATGACAGCTTTTCTGGCTTCTAGTTGAGGTGTAAATTTTTTTTTCGATTTTGTTTTAAATATAGTGTAGACAAAAATACGAAACGTGCGTTTCATAGGCTCTAAATGCTACGGATAATATATAACCGGTAGTTATTGAAAATAGAAACATCGCTGCTCAGAGATTGAGAGATTGCATTGAGAATCATTTTGGTGAAATTCATTTGCGTAGAACTGGGTCAAATGCTTTTCCTAAATCAAGAAAAAACACGATTTGCATGAACTCCTCTACTGTAGCAATGCGCAACATCACAAAACAAAGTAAATAAAAGTTTGGCTCAAAAAGCCACTCCTAAAACGATGCTGGAAGAAATAAATTAGTTGTTTGCGTTCAAATGATTGACTAATGTGCTAAATATTATGATCACGAACTGTTTTAAACAGGTTAATAAAAGATTTATAGGTAAGTAGTTGTCATGCAGGATTAGCTTGAGACCGAGGTCGAGGAGAAAGATCAAAAAGTAGAAGAGAAAGAAAATTAACAAGACGACGTCTCAAGAGGTCGCCGTGTCTATTTAATGTGTCATCTACGTTTTGATGCTTCTTCTTTACCCCGCTCTCAGGCTAATCAAACATGGCTAATATTCACCAGCTCGCCTGCGATATATTCTACGAAGGTAGTTATTACTTTTCACGTAGAAGTTATTTGATGTACAGGCCCGACGCTGACAACCATCTACTCTGCCGGGAGCTCTGAGGATGATAAGTACAGTGTGAAAAGTCGAGATACTAAAAACAACGTCTTCGCACTCGTACAAAGACGCGATTTGAAATTTTGCTAGTGCGTGTTGCCTCGTTTCAATACAAGTTAAGAAAGAGGCTCTGGATTCCGTCAGAATTTATTTAAATATGCGCCTTTGGTTAAAGTGACTGAACCACAACATGGCGGGGTTTGTTAGGAATGGTTTGGATAAAATTGATTGAAAAGAGTTATCACAGTACATGCTACTCCGTGTTGTCAGATGCCAATGTGCCATGGATATCAATTGGCGGTATCATAACCTGTCCTCCTCTTTTACTTTTTTATATATTCTCGTGCAGCACAGAAATTTGCTTTTAGACGTTGCAGAGAATATAAACTTTGCCATTCTTAACCGCTGTCTGTAGGTACTATTTAATTGGTTCTTTTGCCTAAGACGTTTGAGGAGTTAGCTTTACGAAATATGAAGCAAGCACTCCTTTTTTCCCCTAATCATGCTCCTCAGCTCGCCGTTCATTCAAAGCTCATATCAGCACTGCGTTGGCCGCAGTATTCATGACGGCTCATCCGACTGGCTAGGGCAATCATCCTTGTCATTGCGGCTCCCTGGAATTTCACAAGGCACCAGACGCCCTGGCCACGTGCTCGCGGGACGATTCGGGAAAGCGAAGTAGCCTTCTGACCTTCGCTTGTCCTTCTGTTCAATAGAAGACGTTTCGGCGGTCTTTGGCGGTGGTCCGGAGAAAGCTCCCTGACGATCGGTTATAGATTGCTTTGGAAAGTCACGTGCCGATTATGAGAATGTCGGAACCACAGTACAATGGCCGAAAAACTGACGTCGTTAAACGTGCAAGTGATTCCATTAGATAGCGAACGTCAGAGAGCGGACAACTCTAGGAGCTTACGAGCCAACCACATGGCGTTGAAAGTGCAAAGTCGCTGCGCTCATCAGCTTTTACTATGGGTGTCTTGTTACTTCGTCACCGAACCCAACACAAACTGGGCTGTGACGTTGCGGTTCTAGTTCGCCCTTGTAAAGGGATTCTACAACTGCCAACAGAGATCTGTCTTTAAGAAAAGTATATAAAAGATTGCGTACCAGGTGCGCCATACTGCACGACGGGACCAATGAAGACCGAGGGACCTGGGCAGCGCTGTCTGCTGCGGATGGTCAGCGGCGGCTCGGCGCTGTCCAATCGCTGCAGACAACGTTGTCTCAATCCCTAGGTTTCGTTTGGTTATGTCGTGTAGCATACGGACCCGGTCGTGCACGCTGCGCTCTTTCTCTTGGACGTCAGCGTAGGACTTAGTCAAGCGGAATGTCACGCAGATATGATCTTTTGATGGCTGACATCAAGGGCACAAGAAGTGTTGACCAATGTTGCCATTTTGGGCCATTTATAACCAAACTGGTTTACTTTTTTAGGTTGACGTCTAAATTCGGCGGTTAACTATGTGGCTGCGTTTTGACAATTTTTTTTTACTTTTAGCGACAAAAGTATATTTTTAATCAATTTTGCAGGAAGAATTACTGAAAGTCTTGTTTTCCGCGAAATATTAAAAACTATATCATAACTAGACTTTAAAAAAATAGTTTCCGAGAGCAACCCAAGGGCGAAAATGCAACAGTGCGTATATTGGCCACAACTGCCATGCAGCAGGGTGTATATTTACCAGACGTGAAGATTACAAAGCAGATACTTGTGACCTATGTAATATTGTCAAAAATTTATGCGTAGACGTTACGTTTCCCATGCGGGAGACATTATCAGTGCAGCCTCGAAACAACCCGACGTGCTACCAGCAAAGAAACGCTTGCTTTGTCCTTCTCTTCATCCGTATAGTGCTGGTTCCGACAAATCATTCGTCCATGGCATACGAGAGGCGTCAATATTACGGCCCTCATTTCAACTTCTTTTTCGTCTCTAATAGATGTTCTGTTAAATGATGACTACATTTTTTCAGGCCGTCGGTCTATACTTCGCAGAAGGGGCCGCGGTTACAATTACAGGTGGCTGGGTCGCTAGGAATACACCATGATTCCAGATATCGTCTGGGGCCTCACCGTTGTTCACGTGCCAGAGCAACAGCGTTCGCGAGGTCAAAAGTGTGCCCAGTCGTCCAACAATAGTCCACCCGTCTAGCTTTTGATCTTGTGGCATGTGTTGCCTTCTCCATGACTCTTGTGTGCTCTTTAAGGCGAGTACTCCCTTTTATGCTCGTTCCTCCGATGTAACACCTGTCACAGTCCTGACAGTTTGATTTCTATACAATGCCACTTTGCGGATCAGGAGGAGTGGGATAATTTGGCTTAGAACTAAAGTCATGCAATTTTATATGGTTTTTAAAAGTTGTTTTATGCCTAATGAAGGGAGGGACTTCCGAATTGACTCTGTGACGCCTTTCAGTGAAGGGATGGTCACCACACCTGTTTTGTAATTATTAACCGCTGTTTGTCCTTCCTTGCTGCATCTATTGGCTCGTGTTTTCAATGAAACATTGTGAATACCCGCGCCTCAAAATGGTTCTGACCGGTTTGCCTACGTAAAACCTGCCTAAGTATCTAGTAGAGCTGCTTTCTTTTATGAGAAGGAATAAACATTTTGCTGTTAAATCTCTCGAGAATTTGTTGACCTTATTCGATGCATGTTATGGACAAGGGAGATGTAATGGTCTTCTATGATGTCCTATCACTGTTCACTAATGTTCCGACTCCTTTCGCTGTGGAAGTTGCCGAAACACGACTGCAATATGATTCCACGCGTTCGTCAAAGACATCATTTACAGTAGAGGATATTGTTATTTTTTTACTCTTTTGTCTATATCAGTCACAGTTCTCCTTCCACGGACAATTCTATCGCCAGATTGAAGGTTGTCCAATGGGTAGTCCGGTATTTCGGACCTTGATTAATCTCGTGATGGAACAGATAGAGCAAAGCGTTACAAGTAAAGCTATGTCCTGTAAGATTCTATTGACGTTATGTAGATGACACTTTCGGTATTTTGAATGAAGATCACGCCAGCGACTTCTAAGCAACCCTAAACAGCATTGAACCCAAGTAACATTGATGTGTTGTAGATATGTTGCGAGAATGTTCCGAATGTTGTGGGAGTGTTGGGAGATTTTGCGCAACAATCCCCAATATGTTTCTGACACAACAGTGATTGGCACGACAAACACGCAGCGTTACGCTACTGTTTCGAATTCCATGCTGCCTAGGAAACCGTGTGCTAAAAGTCGGAAAAATGTTGAAGGTACAACGTTTGCTAGGCGGCATAATTTAAATGTTGCGCAACTGCAGCGCGCGACATGTTGCTTAAGCAACGTTGTATCAGTGTAGTACAGACGCGAAAATCGCAACGTTGTGCAGTGAACTGTTTCCAATCTGTTTCTGACGCAACATTGATCGGCACGACAAAGTACAGCGTTAGGCAACTGTTTCGAATTCCATGCTGCCTGGAAAACCGTGTGCTAAAAGTCGGAAAAAGGTTGAAGGTACAACGTTTGCTAGGCGGCATAATTTAAATGATGCGCAACTGCAGCGCGCGACATGTTGCTTAAGCAACGTTGTATCAGTGTAGTACAGACGCGAAAATCGCAACGTTGTGTAGTGAACTGTTTCCAATCTGTTTCTGACGCAACATTGATCGGCACGACAAAGGCACCCAGGCAGCACACAATATTGGGGCGATATTCGCCTCGGGTCGGGAAAGTCGTGCGAGTATTGCCGATTTCTCCGTTGTATCGGGAAAATTGTGCCTGTACCATTTTGATTCTGCCGATGTCGACGGAATATCTGTTATATTGCGGCGACGCAACCATGATATATATGGTACACGAACCGTGTTTTTCCCTGAATATCGTTTCTGAATCGGCAATAACTGCGCAGTATTAGGCATTTTCGGCCGATTCGAAAATGAGATTGAAAGAAAGCCGGTACCATTTTGACACGGCCTATGTCCACAGAATATCTGTTATATTGCGCCGATGCAATCCTGATCTTCCTCCCAAAAAGAGACCTTGGAAAGGGAGAGGAGAGAGACGGGACGACACGAGCGAGAGAGGAGGCATAATAAGACGGAGAGTGAACCCAACCTTGTTACACCTCACGTGACCAGACTCGCTGGCGCCTTGGAAAGGGAGAGGGAGAGAGACAGTGTTGGACGGGCTCCTCCTCTCCTGATCACGTGTTGTTTACGAGTTTCGCCCGCAAAGAAAGACCTTGGTCCAGGTTCGCCCGCAAAGAAAGACCTTGGTTCAGGTTAGCCTGGACCAAGGTCTTTCTTTTGTCTTCGGTCCCCGACGGGCCAGTATCGGCGCTTGGTGCTCTCGTGTTTGGTTGTTTTGAGACTTGTTTCCTTCCCGTAGTTTTTCCGTCGTCACCGGAGTCTCGGCTCTCGGGTAGTTTATTTTTTTGTGTTCGCCTGATACTACGGCATTTACGTGCATTCGCGGAACAAGTCCTGCTACGGTTTGAGTGATATGTGTGGCAACTAGTCAACGATGACACTGGTCATTATCGATAGAGCCCTCTCTCGGCCAAGAGACGTCTTGGTGTTTGTGTTCAAATGTTTTCGTGGCGGATAGAGCGGGACGTATGGATACGATCGACAGGTGAGAAACAACTTATTTATGAGTTTTCTTGGTCATGTAGGACGCGAGCAAAGTGCTGCAGTCGATTTTGTTTTTAAATCTCGTGATGAGTGGAGTGTTGTTCTTCATCGTTATCCGCGTGCTGTTGCGTCGACATTTGTAAATATGCGTGGTAATATTCTAGTTTTTACTGGAAGGTGAATAACAAGTTTCTGATTATTGAAAGTGCGTTGTTGGTGCTTATGTGTTTATTTATCCTAATGTTATTTTATTGTCTTTACCGCGTTTATACTAGAATCTTAACTGTATTAAGGTAATAGTATTATTGTATACAAAATATGTTATATTTTGTTTTAAGGCAGCTCGAGCCCATAGGTAAATTAGTTGACTAAATAGTAAGTTTAGTACTCCTGCCACACGGAAAAGTTAATATATTTTCATGAGTAAAGCTATACGCACTCCGGAGTGCATTTCGAACGAAATGTCTATACGCACTCCGCTGAACTCGTATAAAACGAATGGTCACAACGAGTTTTCTAAGCAATGGCATAGCATAGGGGTTAAGGTGTCCGCTTTGTACGCAAGTGGACGCGGGTTCGATCCGCGGTAGGCGTACATTTTTTTTCTTTTTTTTCTCGAACATTTTGTTTTGTCGAGGCATTTGGCGATATTTACGACATTTGCTTTTTTGCGATAATGTTGTCGCCGAAACTTCGCAGAACTAAATGGTATGGGACTCCCTTTCCGGAGGTGCGATCGGGGACAGCGGGGCTTGGGTTGCCGGCTGGACGCCGCGAAGCGGCGTTTACTGGTTAAGTTTTGTAATTAGCAGCCGATACTGTCGCCGCGAAGCGGCGTGAACGCAGGCGGGGGGCTGGCTTAACACGCTCCCCAGTGATACACGCGCCGTTCGAAAAGGGTGGCCCGAACGGCATGAGCTCTCCGCGGAGTGCGTATAGCCATTTCGTCCGAAATGCACTCCGGAGTGCGTATAGCTTTACTCTATTTTCATTAAATGATATGAGATTTAATCAGTTCGCGGTTTTGAGTGAATATACGAGCGTCGCAAGCTGATTTGTCGACCCCATAACGCAATTCAATCGAAATTACATTAGTTTTGCCATGTGGCCTGGGGTATAATGCAAGAATTCAGTGACTGCACGCGATAACAGTCGCTTACGTGATCGTAAGTGACACTTGTCTAGCCGTTTCGCGTTGCCTACGTCTACCTGATTTTTAGCTGTGGTCTGTTTTGCTCTGTCAAATCACTGCGTGTCTCGCCATTTTGCCGAAGTATTTTTTAAATAAAAACATGCATTCCTACAGTAATAATTGCGTGACTCAATGTTTTCGACTTAAAACAATCACATTTTTCTATAGACGTCTTATACGCATTCCTCTTGCCATTTCGTACGATTATTTAGCGGTGTAATGTTTTACCAGTGCAATAAAATGTTTTCTAGACCCGTTGCTATGTGCCGCTTTCATTTTAGCTAATAAGACACGCGTATGTGACTGAAAGCGCGTTACGACGGTCGATTCACGCGCGTTGCATTCGCTTCAACGCGCGCCCCCGATGGCATTCCGTTGCGACGTCACGAGAAGGGCGCTACGGCTTTATCTCTAGGAGGTGTTGGTTAGTGTGCTATTGGGCTAATGTTTGTATGTGCCGTGTATGTGTATGCGCTCAATGTATATGTTCAGATGATGCTTGTGGTATGCGTAATGTATCTGTATGTGAGTATAATAAAGGTGCCAAAAAAGCCCGAAGCGTAATGGTGGCGTGAGCAAATAAAAATATTTTTGTAACATATAAATTGGGCGGTATCTATAGTCCGTTGCGACTCAAGAAGGTAGGGCGGTGGTAAGAAGGGCCGGGGAGGAGGTAGCAGACGGAACGCTAAAGAGAGAAAGAGGTGTCCCCCTCTCTTCTCCAGCGTTCCATCTGCTTCCTCCTTTCCGGCCCGTCTTACCCTCGCCCTACCATCTTGTGTTGCAACGGATTATATCGCCGACGCTCCAAGTACTCTGTAGATATACGTGCGATATCCTGCGGGTGCTCAGACGACACTGCCAGTACTCGATTGACATACGCGATACCCGGCGGATACTCAGCCGACTCTCTAAGTACTCTGTGGATGCACGGGTGATATCTGGCGGCTACTCGGACGACCCTGACGGCACTCGATTGACACGCGATGCCCGGCGGATGCTCAGCCGACGCTGGCAGTACTCCAGTGATATTGTGCTGGTACGGCCCCGCTTTTCAAACGATATTGTCTGAACATCGTGTGGATGGGAAGAACCGTATATTCGGAGTATTTGCCAACAATATTGTGTAGATACTCGCCTAATATTCTTGTGCCGCTTGGGACAGCGTTAGGCTACTGTTTCGAATTCCATGCTGCCTAGGAAACCGTGCGCTAAAAGTCGGAAAAGGTTGAAGGTACAACGTTTGCTAGGCGGCATAATTTAAATGTTGCGCAACTGCAGCGCGCGACATGTTGCTTAAGCAACATTGTATCAGTGTAGTACAGACGCGAAAATCGCAACGTTGTGCAGTGAACTGTTTCTAATTTGTTTCTGACGCAACATTGATCGGCACGACAAAGGCACAGCGTTAGGCTACTGTTTCGAATTCCATGCTGCCTAGAAAACCGTGTGCTAACAGTCGGAAAAAGGTTGAAGGTACAACGTTTGCTAGGCGGCATAATTTAAACGTTGCACAACTGCAGCGCGCGAAATGTTGCTTAAGCAACATGGTATTACTGTAGTACAGACCCAAACATCGCAACGTTGTGTAGTGAACTGTCTCCAATTTGTTTCTGACGCAACATTGATCGGACACGACAAAGACACAGATTAAACCGCTCCTTCACACTGGCGTTCGAAACGCAAATGCTTAGCGGATCCGCCCGTTTTCGTCATCGAATCGCGAGCAATTGCACTGAATCTTTAAGCAAACGCGAACGCAAACGCGACTCCACCACCGGTGTGAAAGGGCCTGCACTGCTTCGAGCTCCATGTTGCCTAGGAAAACGTGTACCAACGTTACTAGAACCACTCTGTTAGGATGCGATTCACGCAGGTCGAGACGCGCTACCTGAAATCACCGCTGAGACAAGGTTGTATAAAAACAGTATTAATTGTGCCGCAAAACCTCGAAGCTAAAGATATTAGAAAAGATTACGCGCACGTCATTTGGTACTAAACTCCAATAGAATTTACTACAAAAATAGCTTTTTCTGTTTGTTCTTACGCAAAAACATGCTTTCTGCAAGCTCAAGGTGACCACAGTAAAACAAAGAAGAAAAAAACAAGATTGAGAGTGGCGCTATTGTCGTATTTAGCTCGGTCTCGGTGGATGCCAGAGGCCCAGGTTTCAGCGGTGAGTCTCCCATCCGAGTGTTCTAGCAACCTTGCCATGTACTAAAAGTCGGAAAATGGCTGAAGGTTGTGGGATTCTTTCCCATTCCCGGCCGTCTGTCCCCGTATGGACCACGCTACACAACTCTCGGTGCAACTGTTTATTTGAAGCTCACGTCCATGCAGGGAATGCTGTCAATCGCCGAGCTGCGGCCGGCGTTAGCTTGCCCCGATGTTGTCGCACCCGGGCTTGTCCGTAGGGCCGCTGGTGGTGATCCGCGCCGCCGATGCCCACGCGGCCGGTCGTGCTCCACCATGGCTCAGGTGATCCAGTCCGCCAAGGAGAGGCGTCGTCCCCGTGGCCTCTCACCCGATGCGGGACGTCGGGCGCCGGGCTCCAAGAGCGCGGCTGGCAGCGCCAACGTCAGCGGGGCCGCCTATCCTTCCACAGTTCCCGCACTTTTCCGAATCCCAAATACCTCCCGAAACCTGCCCCGTCCGCGCTCTGTCCCGACCCTCCTCTCTCCCCAGCGCCACCGTCGCTCAACTCGGGCGTCCGGGCCCGATCGAAAAGACCATCAGGTTTTTCTGATGGACCATCAGAGTTTCTTGATGGTCCATCAGAGTTCCCTGATGGTCCGTCAGGCCTCCTGATGGACCATCAAGAAAGTCTGATGGACCACCAAGCAAGGCTGATGGACCATCAGCCCATTCCTGACGGACCATCCGACTTTCCTGACGGCCCATCAGGCTTCCTGATGGACCATTAAGAAACTCTGATGGACCATCAGATGCGTTTAGATGGTCCGTCAGAAGTTCCTGACGGCACCTAATGGTCTGATGGACATTCTTGATGGGCCATCAGAGGTTGTCTAATGGTCCGTCAGAAGTTTTATGTTTCACTTCGGGTCCATCAAAAGCGTCTTATTCCACGACCGTCGGGACTTTCTTTGCACACAATGTTTATCAAAAGTGCTTGATTAATTGTTGCTCACGGTATTCTGACGGCGACGCGTCTGAGGCGTTTAATATATATTAACATTTGCTATGCGGGTCGCGACATATTTGCCAGCATGTGAAGAGTCGCGGGATCGCAAGTTGCTGACACAACTAATATGTCACGCGATTTCTCTTTACACACTGAGCCCCCGATTCACCGGCAATTGTGCGTTTGTCTGCAATCAATCATACGCACCGTGGAAACCCGTACTTACGGGCCATCGTTTCGCATATGCTTTATCACGCCTTTTATTACCAACGAAAAGTTGACAGACTTTTCGTCGAAACTTTATGTTTTACCGACACCGCACCTCCGCGCCCGCGACCGTCGTAAGGCCAATCGGACGGTCGCGGCGGCAATTAAGTTCGGCTTCCAAACAGCCCTCGTTTCCATTGCTTTGCTTTACTTCACTCAGTCGGGGGAATGCGCCACCGCCTCGCGGAATAATCATCTCAAAGTCGAGGAGGTTCCGCAATTTCGCACGCTACAAAATAGGCGATTTGAGGCTATGTCGCGAAAAAAAGCTGTCGTTGAATCTCGCGTATGATATATGATGGGCCGCAGCCGCGTGGTCAATGGGTTGATGTGACTTTTTTATTAAGTTGAAAGCCTTTTGTGTCTCATCGTTCAGTCGACCTTCAAAGTGCTTGAGCGAAAACACGTCGAGTCACGAAAGGTACTAAAACCGGCGACACGAAAGGTAGAAAAATAATTATTTAAATAGCGCAAAGGACAGACACGGACATGAAGTAGACGGGACAGCGCTATACTCTCAACTGGGGATTTAATAGAAAAATAAAGAAGAGAAAGAAGCGAAAGAAATTCTACTGAAGACAAAAAGGACGAAAGTAAATGAAAAAAATTAAAGAAGTATGAGAATTGTAGTTGTAAATTAATAAAAAAAAGAAATAGATAAAAATAAAAAATAAAAAAATATTAATAAAGACAATAAAATAATTTTAACATTATTGCAACATGACTTTGAAGGATGAAGTTTTAGATAATCATGCCCCTAACTGAAAACCTTTTGACACTTCATGTGGGGTGGTGTAGGTATAATCGTTCTTTGTCTGATAAGGACACAGAACCGTACCGTGGCAAAAGATCAAGAGAACTTTACGAGGCGCAGGCAATCAAGGCATGTGGTGACGTCTGTGTCAGTGAACCTTTTGTGTCCTTATCAGACTAAGAACTATTATACCTACACCACCCCACATGAGGTGTCAAAAGGTTTTCAGTTAGGGGCATGATTCTCTAAAACTTCATCCTTCAAAGTCATGTTGCAAGAATGTTAAAATTATTTTAATGTCTTTATTAATATTTTTTATTTTTATCTATTTCTTCTTTATGTTCATTTAGAACTACAATTCTCATACTTCTTTAATTTTTTTTTCATTTATTTTCGTCCTTTTTGTTTTCCGTAGAATTTCTTTCGCTTCTGTCTTCTTTTCTTTATTTTTCTATTAAAACCCCAGTTGTGAGTATAGCGCGCTGTCCCGTCTACTTCATGTCCGTGTCTGTCCTTCGCGCTTTTTAAATCATTATGTTAAACCAACTAGCCCCCCTTAATATTTTAGTAAGGTAGAAAAACCCACATTATTCAGCAATCAGCTGCACCAGAAACCTTTTAGACCAGGGCGGTCGTTAGCGAAGGAGCGTCGCAGGCGTAGTAGACTCAAATACAGTTTTTACCACCACCACCACCATAGATATAATAAAAATACAAAAAAAACACACAGCAAAAAAAAAAAATACGTAGTTCCGTCCCTCAGGAGGCGTCGAACCAGCGACCTTTCGTTCCGCAGCCCGACGCGCTACCCCTCCGCCACGAGCGCGAGAATGCCAGCGCATCGGTAAATCATGACTAGTAGCCCCTTCCCCTGGCAAATGCTGAGCGCTCCGCGCTAACGCTCGTCGAGCGGTCGGCCTCCGTGAGCGATCGGTCACGTGATCGATCCCACTGGCACGCGCTGCGGAGCAAATCGAGCGTAACGCTCCCAGCGCCACCGCTTCCAGAGCGTCTGCTCTCGCTTTTGAACAGTTGCGGTTCCCATTGCTATCTTGCTGAAAGCATGAAGTTCTGATCGGAACTTGATGCTTTGACAAAAAATTGATTGTTTACTACTTGATTAACGGTGACCCCGACGTTAACACACAATTTATTTTCCCTTACAGTTATATAAGCCCGATAAAGACAACTAGAAGTACTTGTACGAGCCGTAGGATGCTATTAAGCAATACCAAACACGTATGCCGTAAAGCGATCGCCATCTCCGAAGGCGACTTCCATCTGCGGAGTATTCGGCGTGTTGTCTTCTAATTATTCCAATTACATTACAGAGGCCACAAAACTCACAAACGACGTATACCTAGCTCTTCATCCGAATAGGCGCGCACAACGCCTTCGACGTAATGCGATATCTTGGGCCTCTTCACTGGCCGGGCAAACGACTCGGCAAACACTTCGCCGAGAACGGCCGCCTCGTCGTCACTCGAGCTGGAGCTAAGCTGGTATCTTCGTCGCTGTCACTGCGTTTTATTAGACCTCCTGAAATTAACTGCAACAATGTCATCAACGCAGTATGCTCGGGCGAGTCGGTCATGACGAGGGGAACGAAAGCAAGCACAGCAAGAGAGCCCGCCCAGCAATCGAAACAAAAAAGCCGCGAAACTCCTTCACTCCCCCGCGGAAATGCCGATAACGAAACTGAAACGATGCGAGAGACGACTACAGATCGTACTCCTCCGAAAAGGGCTGCGCAGAGAACTACTCCGGACCGCTCGACGCGCTCCGCCACCTTTCCACGGAGCGGTTGGAGCCGCTCGGCGAGCGCCCCACCGGCTCGAGATCTACAAGCGGCACACGGAGAGATTGCTCGCATCTCGCGAGGGAAACAAGAATCCGCTCGGCGAGCGCGCGCCGAGCGCTCACTGCTGCCGACGCATCGGCTGCTGTCGGCCCTAGTTTCTTTATACGCAGTGTTGATACTTGACAGATTTCTGGCAAAAATATTCTCATTCAAGTTTATACGCAGTGTTCGACACTCAACGATCCGATAAATTTTAATCTATACTTTACATTTTAAAAAACGTTCGCCGCTTATATCCGTTTGAGCAACTGCGTCTTCAAAAGCTTCGAAGCCAAATCCAAATCCAGGTGTTTCGTGCTGCTTTGTTCCCGTGCGAGCGTCGCCCTTCCTCGTGGAATGTTTTCGAGGTTTTAGATATTTAGGTAGGTTTCACTCGATTTTTCGAGAACGTAAAAGTAAGCGGCGTCCATAGGGCGTTATTTAAGAACTGCAATCCTTCGAATGTGGCCGACTTCGAGCGTAGGACGGTGTATAAGGTGTTTCGGGACGGCGACGCGAACACTCGAGGAGGCTATTACGACGCCGAGATCCTCGAACTGACGGGTGAGTGTGTATTTTTACCATCCCAAAGTGCGACGTAGCCACAAGCAATCGCCGTTTTCTTTCATTTTTATTGCGACTGTGGTTAAAAGTGAGTATTGTGGACTGTGCTTATTTGGGGCACCAAGCTAGGCAAGCCGGGAACACATTTGCGAAAAAAACGAACTGAAAATCGGAGAGAAATCAGTGGCTGCGAAAATCGTGGCTTGCGATTTTCGGAAGACGAGCCACATGAGGTGGAATGCGCGGCGCGGCAATCGCAATGCACTGCGGTTTTCGTGCTCCGACTTCAGGAGACTGTTCGGTAGTCTGGCGAACTGGCATCCGATATTTCGCGCCTCTTAAAAACTTGAGCTATTAAAACCTCGTTGAATGCTACGCGAGCCTTTGTACCACCACCCTTTGATAGAGACAAGGGGTTTTCTACGAAGGTTGAGATGAGAACGCACGGATGGCATACGATGTTGCCTGCGCTGCTTCCGAGGCTGCGTGAACCCCCATGTTGCGAGCCGATCGTATCTTTTTGTTCCGTCCTGTTCCGGGCTTTCGCTCACCGAGCTCCTACGCCCCGAATTCGGAGGCGCTGTGCGAAAATATTTGGCGCTGCAGATCTTTCGAACCGCTCCCGATTTTCGGAAAAGGGGAGGAGCAAGGGAAGAGCCTAGCTGCCGTGCGATTTTCGTGTGCGGTTTTCGCACAAAATTTGGCGTTTTTTTCGCAAATGTGTTTCCGGCTTTAAACTTCAGTTGAAAATGTGTGAACTTAACTGCCTTGCACATGACATATGTCACCCTACCAGCCGCCATTGCTCCAGTGCCTTCAGTCTGCGCTCCTTTACTCGTACCCCAACGTTCCGAGTGTCGCACTCCGAGCGCAGCAACTAAACGAAGCATAGCGTACAGTAGCGCAGCACACCCAAACTTTCGACGAGCTGTATGAGCCACTTCCGACCGCATGTTTATGACGAACCCAGTAGCTCGCGGATGCCGAAATTATTTTGAAGATAAATTATATAAGGGCTCTGTAAAACGGCAAAACAAAAGCAAAAAAAAATATATAAAATGCGCGGCGACGTTAGGAAATTTTTACGAATGTTTCAATATTTCTGAAAGGTTTGAAGACTCGCTTCGACCACATATTCTGGATGTTACTTTGACCGATCTATTTATTGACCATGCATGCTGTTCAGATTTAAATGAAAGACAATAATTCTTGAACTCGCTTGTCCGATCAAGGAACTCTCACACTTGT
The DNA here is from genome assembly GCA_037355805.1 of Ixodes ricinus. Taxonomy (NCBI): domain Eukaryota; kingdom Metazoa; phylum Arthropoda; class Arachnida; order Ixodida; family Ixodidae; genus Ixodes; species Ixodes ricinus. The sequence goes on along the minus strand of JAZHYW010005257.1, from coordinate 8,752 downwards.
CAGATATCTTGGGTTTCCGTCTTGCAGCGCGAGAAGGAACCTGTCGATGTGCTACTCCAATACTGGCACACCACCGTTCAATAAATAGCACATTAATTAGTTTTCAGGCGAGATGCATGAACACACCTTTTCCGCAACGTTTTCGCTTTCCAATCGAAGTATCTTTATTCGCAGGGCTGTGCATTCTACAAAGGGCAGCGATCCGACTGTCTTCTCATCCCGACAACTTTTCTGTCGCTCTACTATCATAACGATACTGTTCGATAGATTAATTCGTTTTCAGGCGAGATTCAGGAACAAACCTTTTCCGTAATGCTAATTGCTGGTTTTCAAATCAAGTAATTTTTACTCGCTGGATTAAGCATTCTTCAGCTGAAAAGAGGCAGCTGTCCACTGCACTCCTCGTCTCGACAACGTTTTTGTCAGCACGAAGTCACTTGCACTTCGAGAAATACTCGGTGCAAGAAGAGCGCGCTTGAGTGTCAGTCCTCTGGTGGTGCTTCTGTCCATTTAATGAACGGAGCGCCGCACTCTTGTGCACCGCAGCACAAACTTAACGCGCACAATCGTGGCTGATTCGACGTCAATCCATGCAAGTCATTTAATACATAGCTTGCATTGATGTTGCATCAGCTGCCATTGCTTCCTAACCAATTTATTTATTCATGATCACGAATGTACCTACTAGAAACTCAAGAGGAAACCGCAACTGAACTGGCCAGGCGGGAACGGGCAGCTGAGGCATCTGCAAGTTCACACAAAGCTGCGCCTCCCAAAAAGGTCAGCCCTTGTGCCCTCTAACACAAAGCAGTTTTTGTGGAAATTCTGTCACCAGAATATCATTATCTGTCTAAGTAATGTGGTGCAGCCTCTTTTGCTGAGAGTGTCCGAAAGCTAAATCTTAGCCTTAAATAAATTCCTAGATGCGGTCTATGTCAGGATCAAAGCTGAAAGTGACGATGTGGCGGGGCTCTCAAAAGCAGCGCTAGCAGGGACCGAAACGGGCACACAACAGACCGGTCCAACTGATGCAGAAAGAGAGACGATCATGCAGAAAATGTGAGTGTGGAAAGCAGCTTGGGAATCCCATCACTCAGCGTAATGTCATGCTGAGGCCGTAACATTTATACTTCCTTGGGATTGCTCTGTTTCACCACTCATGCAAATCTTTGCAGTTTACCAAGCCTTCTCTATTTCACAAAGGCCACTAAAGCAGTCGGGAGTTACAAGGACGACAAAGAATCAACTAAATAACCAAAAAAAACAAAAAAACATGAGGACCCAATTTGACGCCTGCAACAATGTGTTGTCATGATTTGTTGATGGGGAATGCCGTGCTTTCTGCCTACACCCCAATGTGCCTGAGTAATGCTGCTAGGGGGCACACTGGCAGAGCTGCTAGAAACACCTTTCTCTGACCCACCCTGCTCTATCAATTGCAGGACTACCTGCGGCTCGGCTTCCAGTTGATGTGGGAGGTGCTGTAGGGTTCTACTGCCTAACACGTAAGTCATTTATGGCCTCAGCTTTGGGTACTCGTATGTTTACCATACTAACAGAACCCATGCTTTAGCATTGAAAAGGTAACTTTTTTAATGCACCTGCAATATATGAAAGAAGTTCAGTGTGCGGTGATGGAGCCAAAAATGTCATGCAACACATCGCTTATATCTTGCATAGAGGATATTCATTCATAAAGGGTGGAAAAAATAATGTTGAGAGAGAAGGCATGAACAGCAAAGAGCTCTCTACTCTACTGTTGTGGCTGCGCTCTGTTGCTGAGCAGGATTACCGAGGAATGTCCTTCCTACGTTATGAATACGTAACAAGTTCCCCAACGTTGCTAGATTGCCTCCTAAAGAGGCTCCACATGCATCCACCAGGTGCGCATTAAAAGATTGTTTAATTAGCTTTAACATTAGTTTGCTTGTGCCTTTCAACAAAAGACTGGTATTTTTGAGGTTATGTTGCAACATGTGTTTACTCCGTAGACGTTTTGGGTAAAATAACTGGCTTTATTGTTAATATAACGGCATGATGCACGTCCGACCTTCGCCGCTGCCCGAGCGAGTGTGTCCTTTTCTCCCGCTGGGTTTGTGCTGCGAGCGCGCTTCCGCCGATCCCGGCACAAGTACCGCCATTTCATGTCCAAATGGCGAACCGCGGGTTACACATGCAACACATTAAAGCTAAAAAATGAGTGCTGGAATTTGGTTTCCGTACCCTTTCAATGTGAAATTGTTTTTCAGTTGCTGAAGAATGAGATTGTGGGTCCTACCATCGGCCTCCAGAATAAGGATGGAATGGTAAAATAAAAATTTTTGCACTTTCATGCAGTGTATGATATACATTAAAAGGGTTTAGGATAGTGCAGGGGTGGCCAGAGTGACATGGAGTTAGAGCCGCAGACAAAACTACAAAAGTTTAGAGTCGCTGGAAAAAAGAAGGGGGGGGGCTACTTTTAACAAGAAACGATATGGAGAGAACAGTTCTTTCAAAAAAGCACAAGTATAATGGTCGACTACATCAAATAACACTAGGCATCAGAAGGTCTTTTCCACCGCTAAGCAAAATTATTACATGATTCACTAGCCAGTCACTGCCCCTGACAACCGTTATGCGTATACGGTTGAAAGTCTTTTAGAACAATAAAGGAAACAGGGTCACTGGACGCATCTATGTGGCATAAAGCATTCCGGCTGAATGTATGTAGTGTGTTGCGAGCCTGCCAAGACTGTGAGCTCTTTTTAAATCCTAGAACTCTTTTCGTCTAGGGGACACGTTTTCCAGGGAGCCGCGAGCCGCACTTGGACCCGCAAAGAGCCGCGTGCGGCTCGCCAGCCTCAGTTTGGCCACTCCTGGGATAGTGTAAGCACAGTAGATTGAATCGATTGCAACCAGAAGTCATTGAAATATTATTGTAGCCAGGCCCTTAATTGTGGTTATAGCCAGGGCCTGGAAAACATTCTATTGTCACGCTCACCTGATGCAACTAAGGGATTACATACCTGTTTCATGCAAATGCCATGAAGCTTTGTAGGCCCATCAGCTGTGCAGATGCCCATGAAGATAGGAATTCATAGGTAGTGCTGTTTTAAATTTAAAGGCCTAAATTTCATGCATGTAATTATTTTAGATGCATCTTGGAGTATACAGTACCACTCTGCGTCAACGACTGGTATGTGTGAAGCTGTTTCTCGCTTTTGTTTATAACAGATCCATGTTGGACAAGGTGTGCACTTCAACCAGGAATCCGGGCAACATGCGGAAAGCAGAGTGCGACTCCATGTTTTGCAAGATCACTGCTGCTTCCATACGGCCAGTGGACGTGCTTTTGGAGAGGTCGGTGACCGGTACCCTCTCCAACAAGGCAAAGGCAGCGGGGCAAGAGAAGGCGTTTGCCCCACTCACTCCGCACAAGGTGCAGGCTCTCTCATTAAGCAAACATTTTGTTTAAAATCTTGATACGAATCTCGCGGAGTCGCGTAAAATATTTCATGCTAAATTCGTATCAACGAAAGCGAAACAAAATTTATATTTTGAAGCACAAGGAATGCATGAATGTGCATTTATTTATGGTAGAAAATAACTTGTATGCAGTTTGCACGATTCTAACACGCCCCCGATAGTAACACGCGGTTATATCCAACCCACGAATGTTAAAAAAATTTATTAATGCCGATTCTACCGCGCAGATAATTCAATGACGGCTGAACAACATACACTTCGTGGAAAGCATTTTATCAAATGCACATATACTCGGAAAGTGCCCACACTAAGTGCTGTTGAAGCCCTACATCGAAAACTTGCGAGCGAAAACTCGGTTCTTTTGTTTTTTCGAACCAAGGTCGCATGTCACCGTGGACCACACCAAAGACACCACCAACATCACTCGGTTTTCTGTTTTTGCCACCGCAATCACTTTTTTTAGAGGTAACCATATAGTAAAATCGGTTTTGCTTTTCCAAGGTTGAAACACCATTCCACAAGATCGCAAAAACAAAACAGCGAATTTGGATTCAGATTGGATTGGATTTGAAACATGGGTTGATGGTGATGGGGCTGGCCACTTTGCACAGTTTTTTTAGCATTTTGTGTAGTTTTGGTTTTTGTGTCCGATTGTAACACGCATGTAATTTTGCTCAAGTCTTTGGGTAAACAAGGTGCGGCTGATCCCTGGCAGCAGCAGGCAATCACCCGCCCGGAGCCTTGGGAGCTTACAGTCGCCGATCGTGGCCTCCTCGCCACCATCGGTTGTGTCGCTCGCATTCGTATCAGCCGTCGCTGCGCATCGAGGTATTCGGAACACCCAAAATTTTTCACGTTGTATACAATGCGCTTCGGCCGGGGAATTTGCGAATTGGTTTTATTCTGAAATTCATACCAATTAATATCACCGAGATTTTACTCTAGTAGGTTGTCTGCTAACACCTGGACGTGTGTCAAAGGTACCCTGCCAAGAATGAAAGTCAAGCATAACAGATAATAACCGTAAACAATAATCACACATTTGTATTTTGAACAGATGATTTTATTTTTTGTTCTAAGCAGCGTACTCGAGCAAGTGCTTGAAAAGAAGTCAATGAAGAGCTCGATGCGTCGTGGGGTATCTGGCAAAGCTGGCGTGGTTACGAGCTGTGCCTTTCGGGTGCATATTGGTGGCGTAGACGTGTTAGAGCTTAGGCATTTGGAACACCTGTGGGTTTTACGTGGACCAACGCGGACTGAGCCGACTAAGCGCCCATGTGTGAGATAGGTCATGTCAAGGTCATCGCGTTCAGGGTGAGATTACTCCAACAGTTGAGTATACCTCCAAAGAGCGGCGCTGCTCCGATGTGTAGTGCAGCTACATAGCGGTTTTTGCTCTGTCACGACTACGTTTCAAGATCCCCAACATTGCTAGATTACCTCCCAACGAAGCTTCGGAGGCATCCACCAGGTGCACATGAAAGGCTTTAATTAGCTTTAAATTTAGTTTTCTTGTGCCTTTCAACGAAAGTTTGTTGTTTTTGAGGTGATGCTGCAACATAGCCCACATCCAAGCTAGCAAATGAGCGCTGAAATTCTGTTTTCATACCCCTTTTAGATCTGCTGTAATCTACATTCTGGCATTTGGGTAACTTCATGTGGAAGCACACTTCTTCGTAAAGCACCAATTAATGCCTAGAGGAAATTAATTTCGGCATTAGGAGAACTTGTTTGTTTTGCTTTGTTTATCTACTTATTTTTTGTTTAGTGGGGAGACACATGCATCAGATTAAACTTCAAAGCAGCATGTTGAAGTAAAAGAGAAATGTGCCATGATACAGGAACAAACATTGCATCGCTTTTAACAGCCCACACTGCGAAAGGCATTCAATTCTATTGGCTATTAGTTTCAGGGAAGAAATTCAACGTAAACTTATCCTCTTAGCATTTGCATTTAATTTTCTTATGGTCATAATCTGCTTGCTGACATGTATATTGCAAGTTTGAAATTCACCTTTCATGATGTATGCCAACTGTAGGGAGGTAAATGTTCTGAATTCATTTCAACCATCAATTTCTTTTTTCTTTAGGTGACTCCCAACTTAAGGATTACTTTGTTATGGAGATCTCAGGTTGTCAGATTTGATATGGGCATACTTATGACTACCGTTGTGAGTGCTCTTGAGGCAAATATCACTTTATGCAATAAGTAAAGAAATAATGGCTTGGAGACTTTTAGAAGGTTAACTGAAAACGAGCATTGCTATAATATCCTGAGGGTAGCCTCACCTAAAATTGTGAAATTTGGTGGAAATGTAAGGTAGTCTACCTCGTAGAGTGCTACCAAAAAGGGTAATAAATATTGTAGCCAGGTCATGAATGGAAGATATTTCAAGAAATGTGAAAGATCGGTTATGCTATTTTTAAATTCTGTGGCCTGTCTAAGCTGTTGCCACAGCGAGGGATGACAACCAAATATAAGCAGTTGCCAATGTTCATTGTCTACTTATCTACAGTTGTAGGTCATATTTCTTACAAAGTCACTGGCCTAGCAGTGAGATTTATAGGCATGGGCTACTTGTTTTGTGCTTAAAAGAATAACAAAAGCCAGGGTGGGCTGTTTATTGGGAGTGGAACATGAATCAAGATACTGTGGTACTTTTGTTTTTATGGTAATCTCTGAACTGTGTAAATTCTGAGAAACTTTGAAGGTTTGTTAGGTGCCAGCTGCCACTTAACTGCTTTCATTGAGACTAATTTACACTTGGTCTTCTTAAACTATGACCGTCCAGTCTGTATGTATGATGTTCTATATTGTTTAAAGTCTGAGCACTGCAAAAAATTACCCTGGATTTTCAATATTCCAGGCTGCTTTCGGCTACACCTGAGGGAGAAGGGGTACCGCCAGGCTGAAAGGGTGGCCCAGCGCCAGAAGATACGGCGGTACCTGTCAGAAAAGCTGTCCGATCTTAGGAGAAATGACTAAAAAGGTATGTGCGTCTATACTGCAACTTCCTTAATTAACATATTATTTTGGGTTTCAAGTTTACAAGCATTTTTTTTAATGATGATATAGATCAGGGGCCTCAAACTCATTCAAGTGTGGGGGCCAGATTGCTCACCCCCAAAAGGACGAGGGCCAAGAAAAGCCCCCCCCTCTCCGTTGGCGCTCGTCCTTTTGGGGCAATGATTTGCTATTTTGGGATAAAAAATTTAATTTTATATAGACAAACAAACATCAGTGTTGTTTCACGCTTCAAACGTCGACTGCCCTAGTAACAACGCACATATTTTCTAGAGAAGGAACCTTGTGCTTTCTGCTTTTTGTAAGCTCACCGTTTGCATCTTTAGCTTTCTTACTTTGGGCCCACTCCTGATGTTATGAAATGATTTAAAACACGATTGTTCTTTCAGTTTTCAATAGATCGAGAACAAGCACATTGTCCTTGACCTGTCGCACAAATCAGTAGGCTTAACAGGCTTAAAATAGATATCTTCATATGGCAGTTTTTTTCTTTCCTGAGAATTATTATAGCAGCATGATCAGAGAATACTTCCATTTTAAATGTATTCCTGTCCGCTAGAGCCCGAGCTCATACCTTTATCTTCGGCAGTTGCTTTTGCTGAGCAAGAGTTTGTGCAGCCGAGGTGCCTCCCTGAGCAAATAGCTCGCACTTATAACCTAGAAGGGGCCGAGAAGCAAATATTTAGGCAAGGTAGTACTCCGTCCATAAGAAAACAGAATAGTACAAAATGTGTGAACATGTTATATGAGCAGAGTTCTTTTTCGAACGAAAATGAATCGACAATATAGAACTGTTATTATTGGCTCTTAAGGCATGAGAACGGGGGCTCGAATCCGCGGGAGGCTTGCGGGCCGCATCCCAGAGAGTCGCGGGCTGCGTGTTTGAGACCCCTGATATAGATCAATTATTTTGAGGTTAATATATCTGAATGTTTATGCAACCAACTTCAAAGTAGTGTGTTGATCAGCTGACCACTTGAAAAAGGCTGTGGGTTGCTTGGTCGCTACTGCCATCCCATCAGGCCGTGTGCGCTTACTCTCCAAAAAGTTGCATGGTCACACAATTACAATGAAGCATGTCAATCTTACTCTCCCTTAGTCGTCTCTAGGCCCACTCTGCTGTTGACGTATGTCAATGGTCGTCCTGTGTTTGGTCTCATCGCTGATCACTGAATTGCCCTTGATTTGTCCAGGCTCATCCCTTTGCTGCCTGTCCTCCCCCGATGCGCGGTCCCACCACGGACTGCCCATGCTGTTGCAGGTCTGCCATCGCACCCCATGTTGTAGCCTTTTTACCCTTTTCTTTATATTAATCTAGCTTAATTTATATACTGCAAATGCTATTGAAATGGAACAAACATACTATCGCAGCCAATACGAGCTGAAATGCCACTACGCGTGGCACGCGATAATATGAGAGTTGTCTCTCAGATTGTTTAGCAAACTTCGGTATGCGCTGAGGTAGAGGCAAGTCGCTTCTTGTGCTTGTTGCACCACTATGCCATTCCGTGTCAATTTCCAGCTCATAGTGGCGCAATGAGTGCAAGAAGCAACCTGCCTAAGCCTCAGCAACCACAGAGGTTCGCTGAAAAATCTGACAGGTGGCTCTGATAGTACCACACGCCATGCGTCATGGCGTTTCAACTAATATTGGTCACGATAGTACTTCCTCAAACGTTTCTGGTTTTTCTGTACCACCTTGCCATTCCTCCCAGCGAAACAATGTATGATTTCATAACTTCATAATAAAAATATCAAAGCAACGCAGCTTGTTTGACTTTATTCTTATTAGTAGCTGCATTTGCCGTACTCAAATGTCAGGCTGGCGATTACCAGTGTGCGGTGGACAATATAATTAAATCCTAAGTGGGATATGAACCTCATCATGATCCAGACATAGCGTAATTAAGTTTCCACATTATGCATTCACATATTGTCGTGCTTTGCACTCAACCATTTGTTTAAGTGGTGGCTAACTCGAACTCTTTCAAATAAGCCATGAAACCACCATAATCAAACCATAAAAAATAGACGTCCCAAAATACGACAGGTCATTCGACCATTAGACCATCACACCATCAGACCAACAGCCCATCACACCATCAGCCCATCACCATCAGACCAACAGCCCATCACACCATCAGCCCATCACACCATCAGACCAACAGCCCATCAGACCATCAAACCATCAGACGTCCCAAAATACGACTCCATCAGACCATCACACCATCAGGATTTCCCTGATGGTCTTTTCGATAG